>OU795042.1:28784481-29098544 GCA_917208275.1 Patella pellucida | reverse complement strand
ACCCTTACTACTCACGGGACCTCGTTTTTTGGTCCCATCTGAACAACTGACAGTTGTCCTTGTCAGCCCCCCGTCGGGCATCATTGACAAGTGGGATATAAACTGGGATATCCGGAAAAAACCCCACAAAGTTGGACAAGCAACCCTTCCCCCTTGTCATGTTTAAGCGGGGAAACGAAACCACACCACTTGAATGAATGTCAGAGCTTGTGATTTCACGCACACGTGTTGAACCATTTGACTACCGTACCATCCCCATGTAAGACAATTTGTGAGTTGTTGTATATTACCGGTACGGGACATTTGTTTTATAATAGGCCTATATAAAAAAAAACAATTGTTGTAGCCTAAGGTGTTTTTTTGTGGCAGATAAAATATCCCAGTTGGCGGGGGAAAAAAACATTTTTTTATATAAAATTTTTTCATAAATTTTAACGGAAAAGAATGAAAAACCAGTGTAAGCCCTCATATCTCGTATCTGGAATTTTAATCATTGATTTAGCAATTATTTTAGTCAAGGATTAGCTGATCAGAGCTTCAAGAATACCAACTAAAATGAACCTATACTCTCTGATGACCTAATCTGTTATTAAGTCTAATCAATGACTAATTTGAACATCAAGTTCAAGTTTTTATTACACTTGAGTCATAGACTCATCGGGAGAAACAAAAATATTTACACAATATTAACAAAACAAAATTATACACTACAAATATCCATATATAGGCTACTAATATTTAACATGATATTACAAACAAGGATCATGATATGGAGAGTAGAATGACGGTATATTAACTGTTAATATTTCGTTCGATCTCTTCATCTATTAGAAAAATATAAAAATCTACCAAGGTTTACAAGTTCAGATACATTTTAATATAAATAACCATGCTTATTTTTAAAATCGTATTTGAGTTTTAATTCATATTTTTTGTAATTGGTTTTAGATTGTATTAAATTCAGCCTATTTACAGTAGTCTAATTGCGATTATATACAAATAAAGCAGATTTGTATTCATGTTATTTACTTGTACAGTTCGAAAATATGAGCCTAATTAGCTATATAGTTACTTATTAGACCTAATCACAGATAATTTTAGACACTGTTTGAAAATATGGGTTTTTTGGGGTGTTTAACCGTTCACTGTGATTTATTAGTGTTTGATGATAAAATTATGTCCGCAATTATACACAACGATATCCTGGAAATCTAGAGATAGTCAATTTTAAAGGCACTCGTAACACTAGTCAGTGAACTCCGACAAAGTACCGTAGAATCATATCGGTCGCCCAAAGATATATCTGTGCGGACAACCAACTTGTAGCCAACAACCGGTGACAGAGATTCTAAGCCCCAACGGACCCAGAACGGAAATCTAACAATATGCAGATGGTCCTGCTCTGACAATTGACGATAGTGAAAAATCTATTTCTAAACCCAAACATTGTATAAATATTGTATAAATTAAAAGCAAATGATATCAACATATATAATATTCAACGTCCGTCCACCATTATGGTACAACTTCAATATAAAATCAATAATTATAAATACACTTACATTGTACCCTTTCTTCTGCATTCCTGTTTTGCATTGCTTGTATGGTGTATTTAGTATTATGTTTTGTGCAATTATACAACTTAAAATTTCTGATTTGTTGTTTAAACTTATAGCTTTTAGCATTATTCAATCTTGATTATCGCCCTTTTTCTTAAGATATTCTAGAAGCGTCTAACTTTGACGTCATTGGTAACAGAACAACGTATTTACGTCACACCACTCAGTTAGCAGACAACTGCCTCCTGAGGCAGTCTACATTTTCTTTGCTTCTTTGTATTCGGTTGTTTGTGCGTTTTTTTTGTTACGGGTGAAATATGTTCCCTCAATACATTCACTACACATCTATGTAATTGAATATTTTATTTAAACACTTCTTTAATGCTTTTAGACTACTTTTTTTATATACATTTCACCGATGTGGTTACTTGTATAGTTAGAATTTTACAACTTTATGCTTACATTCGTATTGCTTGTAGCGTATGGCAGACCACGACTCATGCTGACATCATTACAATTCCTTCATAATTTACAATTCCTTTATACTACCGCATTTCGACTACGCGGACATTATTTTGGACAATTGCACTGACCACCTAGCGAACCAACTAGAACACCTTCAGCTTGATGCCTTACGCACTATTTGTGGGGCTGTAAAGGGAACTAGCCACCGTTTACTCTACCTCGAAACTGGTATTACTCCTTTGAATGAAAGAAGAAAAAGACACAAATTACACACATTATATAAAATTATTAATGGAACGGTTCCAAATTATTTATCCAACCACATTAAATTAAAAACATCACCATATAATCTTAGAAATAAACCAGAATTAGATGGAAAATTCTGCAGAACATCCATCTATTATAATTCATTCTTTCCATCAGCTATCCGACTCTGGAACAACCTAAATCCGTCTATAACAAATGTCTTATCACTTTCGAAATTTAAAAAAGAACTGTCTAAACATGATCCGAAAATACCTCTCTTTTATTATATTGGCAAACGAAAAAATCAAATTATACATACTAAACTAGGACTAGGCTGCAGCAATCTAAATTTTCACAAATTTATAAGACGTATTTCAGATACTCCCGAATGTTTATGTGGTAATACAATAGAAGATCCTTACCACTATCTCCTTATATGTTCCTTGTATTCAGGTGCTCGTCATAGAACAATCGACACTCTACCACAAACACAACAAAACATTAAAGTGCTACTATATGAATCGGAAACACTATCATATAACGAAAATGTTTCAGTATTTAACCAAACACAAAATTTCATTGAACAAACCGAAAGATTTGCATTTTAAAAAATAGCTGATTTAATTATTTAAAACTTATATTTTTATTGGGTTGTGTGTACATATATATTTATCACCCAATAATACATTTGACAGTAGATATCGCTTGTGTGATATATTACATAATCTACTGTGATATATACACAGTGGTGATATCGCTTTACATAAATTTGATTGGTCAATCAAAAAGGAACTCCTTTCTTTTACTTTAAAGAAACCACTTAGTTCAAGTAAAGAGTGACTTTTTAAAAAAAAAGGAAACTGGTTTTATTTAATTGACCTTGAAGAAAAAAACTGGGTCAGTATATAGGACTATACAATAGCTAAACTGCTTTCAAAAAATGATGTATCACTACGCTGTAATGTAATTAGGTTCTGTAAAAGTGAAATCTATACCAAAGAATTATATTTATTTATTTGTGCATGTAAGAAAGGATTGGGTGATAAATAAAATCTCCAACTCGTGTTTTTTGATACCAAAAAATATCAACACTCGTTGATTAAGTAAAAAAACTCGGCAGAGCCTCGGTTTTTTTTACTTTATCAACTTGTGTTGATATTTTTTGATATCCAAAAACACTCGTAGGAGATTCTCTATTTATATATATATATAAGTTCTTTTGTATCTATTATTCTTTTTTTTCCCTTCTTTGTTCTTCAAAATATTGTAATATAATGTAATTGATTGTTATATAGCGTAATTGATTGTAATATAATATAATTGATTTTAATATAATGTAATTGATTTTAATATAGTGTAATTGATTGTGATATAATATAGTTGATTGTAATATATTGTAATGTAATTTATTGTAACCGGGAGAGGGGTTTATATAGGCCTTGCCTGTTCCCCAATCCCCTCAGTTTTCTGAATAAATATTGTTTATATAAAAAAATGCTGACATCACATAATGTTTTTTTTCTAGATCATTTTCAATTTTGAGTGAAGTCTGTTACTTCAGACCCGGGACTGTACGGCGCAGTGGACGCTTACGGCTAGCCCCCGGATCCATTCACTCTTTTTTGAATTGTTTTTTTGTTTGTTTTGTTTGTTGTTTCGAAGTATGATGTCTTGTCGTTATATTTGTCCTTTATGTAATCATATGTGGCACAGTCCCCCTGCTCTAACTATTAAAATATTATTTTAGCGGATTTTAACTAAAATGCTTAAAATCATTTTTGTGAAACTCATCTATCTTAAGTTAGGATGAAATTTGAGTTTAAACCGATTTTAAGGAGATTTAAGTTTTTGTGAAACAGGGCCCAATGCAACGCGAAGTTTTTTCTGCCGAGTTACGAGCTCTTTGGGCGGTGTCAACTTTAGGCGTATACCACTCTGTTCCGGGGCGAACACAAACACGTTTATGTTGGAGAGGGAGTACAGAATCGACAACTTCCATGAAGTTTGATGATTTTACCTCACTGATAAACTGTTCTATATCAATTGCTCTAAATTTGCGAAAGGAATAATGCTTATTTCCAAAGTTCGAGCTTTCAATGTTAATGTAAAAATCAATTAAAAAATGGTCAGATAAAAGCTTATTCGTGACTTGAATATTTACAACTGCAAGTGACGGAGCGGATGCCCCCACCCCACCCAAACACACACATATACCCACACCATCCCATGCTCATTATCACTATATATTTCCCGTTATATGTACGCCCTAGTTTTGCTAAGAGAGGCTGTCATATCCTCTTATCTAGAAGCCCAGGTTTGATCCAAGGTTATTTTTTTATATAAGCAATATCTTATTCAGATATGTATCTGAATAGGGATTGGGGAACAGGTATAGCCTATATTAAACCCCTCTCCTTGTCAGATATAGATACATAATATATTTACATCTGAAAATATATTTACAATGCGTGTTTATTGTTTCCCTGGAACTCAATTACAAGGCTTCCACCCTCCACCAACACAGGTCACAACGCACGACAAACACGTTGTCCTATTACAAAGATCCTTTTAGTCGCCTTTTACGACACTCGGTAAATACGAAGGATATATTCTTATTCTTTCAGAGTCACCGAACTCCTCAAAAACAAGACAGCGGTGCATCTGGAATTGATTTTAATAGATCTCACAGATCACAAGACATTCCACCAAAATAGTTAGGCATTTTAATTTCATCTCCCATGCAGTCGCACCATTTTTTTTTTTTTAGCGAATTGAGAATTGTTTATGATATATCTAGTTGTTAAGAATTTAAGCTCTCCTATCCCTTCAGAAATGGTAATGTGGTTCGTTCTTACATCAAAGACTCCATGTGCACGGCAACTTTTCTTTAGATATGGTATCCACAAATCGTTTTGACCCTAATCCTAACCCAGCCCAACCCTGCTTAATTTGATAATAGAAAGACTATTTCCCCCATTAAAAAACGAGAATCCCGTAAGATGTGACTTTCACTGTGTCTTTTATATGGTTTTCTGAATTTGAAGATAATTTCAATAACACATCTTGGTAGCAATTTAACCCTTTAGCGCCGCCAGTATCAGATTTGATACCACTAATTAACATTATTGACCTATAAAGTAAATTTTGAACAAATAATCTATCACCCGATTCGTTATGACGAGAACGAATATGGTACCATGCAATACATAAGGTTCACTTGTGCTTTCAAAGATGGCAGCACCCATGATTGAGAAGTTTGAGTGTTTTGAGCAGGGAAAATTTGAATATTATTCAACAAAATAGATAAGTTTACCCAAAATAAATATATTATTCATGTATATGAGAATACAAAGAAACTTAATAACAGGTCACAGTATATTTATTTGCAAACTTAATCGCTCGGTGTGTGGTGAAAACATTTGGTTTTAGATTTGCTACCTCGGAAAGATAATGATGACGTGCCATTGGCAAATTTTGCCGCCGTCGATACGCTTACCGGGCCGGAAAACTACAAGTGGGAGAAAAAGCTGTTTACACCACAACATAAATTGTTTTTTTTAGCTTATCACAAATAAATATGATAGCAAACCTGAGTTTTCTGATCAATTTTGGAGTAATTGCTGTACTTTCTTCTAATCTAACCTTTATGATGCAGAAAAAGTAAACTTAATTCATTTTCCACTGATTTTGAATGTAAAAAAACACTAAAAATCTCAAAATTTGGACTAAATTCAAAAATTTCCCTCACAAATTTGTCAAATATTTTCTAAATTGTAAACTAAAAAGAATAAAATTTGGAGTAAAATCAAGTAAAAATGTTGTATATACTTCCCCTCACAAATTTGTCAAATATTTTTGAAATTTTCCACTAATTTAGATTGTAAATAAATACTAAAAAATCACAAAATTTTGACAAAAATCAAAAATCGCCTCACAAATTTCTCAAATATTTTTGAAATTTTCCACTTATTTTGAAAGTAAATATACACTAAAAAACACAAAATTTGGAGAGATTTAAACATCACCCTCACTAATTTGTCAAATGTTTTTGCAGTTTTTCACTAGTTTTGAATGTAAAATAAACACTAAAAATCACAAAATTTGGAGTAAAATCAAAAAATTCCATCACAAATTTGTCAATTATTTGTTAAATTTTCCTCTAGTTTTGAATGTAAATAAACACTAATAATTATAAAATTTGGAGTAAAATCAAAAATTCCCCTCACAAAACAAATTTGTCAAATATGTTTGAAATTTTACCATTTCACTTTTTTTATTTTCAAAATGTCATATATATATCAAATTTGTCAAATATTTTCGAAGTTTTCCACTGGTTTTGAATGTAAATAAACACTAAAAATCACAATTTTGGAGTAAAATCAAAAATTTTCCCCCACAAATTTATCAAATATTTTTGAAATTTTCCACTAATTTTGAATGTAAAAGAAACAATAAAAATAACAAAATTTTGACTAAAATCAAAAGTTCCCCTCACAAATTTGTCAAATATTTTAAAAATTTTCCATTGATTTTTAAAGTAAATAAACACTAAATATCACAAAATTTGGAGTAAAATCTAATATTTCCCGCACAATTAAAACCTTTTATGTAGATAAGGTATCTCATCTTGTCCATTTAGAGCAAAAAGTATGAAATGTTGATGGACATTGTTATTAATATTATTGTTATTATTGTTATGAAATGGTAGTTTACTTGCCCATATGATATATATTTGTAATGTTGATGCTCATTTCAAAGTGATATTCAGTTATTTATTTTTTATATTAAGTTTATCCGTTTACATTAAAAGCGTTAAAATAAACATATTTTGCTATAATAAATGTTGAATAAAACATTATCAAGTGAAATAAACAGTGCCCAATGTAAAACAGCCTACAGCTAATCCTTCTTTACAAAATCCAATTACCACCTTAGTCACGCTAACATGATTATTTAAGTTTTGAGCTGGGCGAGAATGAACCGTTGTTACAACTATGGTTGTGGAGATGATGGTGATTATGGTGATTGGCTGAAAATACAAAGACAGCTTTTATAAGCACAGTACAGTTAACGACATAACTGTCTCATGCGACCTTTACATAAGAGTACGAGAATTAACCACATAAATACGTTGTTGGCTTAAACAGGCATCAACATTATAAGCAATCATCATACTTTATGAGAAGGCCTTTACCCAGCAACAATGCCGAACAGACGCTATAATGTGACAATTTTACACTCTTCCAAAACCATTATTTATGAATGTGACAACTAATAACAGTTATATAAATACTTTCCCTGGTTACTATACTCAGCAATTATATAATGATTAGTGTGCTCACCGTATTTTATGTCACCCCACAATGTAAAGTAAACTAAATAATAGCATAGCTCATGGCAGGAGCCATGCTTGTCAGGGCGCTACTACCAGTTCCCGTGGTCGTAGGAACTTGCGTTGTTTACTATTTAGACACGCATAACAAGACACTAAGACGGACTCCGACACACTGCGCTAGCTGCCGAAGACTGCATTCATAAAATTTAATAATATATTTTGTTTATTTTAAATTTTGCGCTAAGCCACCAATTTCTCTAAAACATAATTTGGTGTTGGCCAGATGGTTTGGCCGTAATACGTGTAAATAGTGACGTAACCTTGAAGATGACCTTGAGTCCAAACTACCCATCGTGTATGCTTGCCGTAACCTTATTTCTTGCCGTATTATCAAAGTTAAGGGTCGACGTGAACGCAGAGACGACGTCCTTCAGAAAAGATAACTGGGTCAAGGTCGTAGGTCAAGGTAATGTTCCAGAAAACTGAACTCGACTTACCACCTTGACCCATAACCTTTGTTAAAGCCCATCATCTTGGCTTGAACCACCGACGTCTAACTTTTCCTTGTCGCACACTGCTCGGTCAGAAAACGGTCAAACGCAAGGGGCCCGTGTCCGTAAGGAAGTCAATGGGCGTGGCCAATGTGAACGGTCGTGGTGAACTTCACTAGTCAAAGCTAACAAACTGTGACCTTGACTTTGACCTTGAGTCCAAACTTCCCAACGATCTCGGGGCCTTTGCGTTTATGCTTGCCGAGGCCTTATTTCTAGTTAAGGTTCGATATTAAAGCAGAGACGACGTCATTCAGAAAATATGATTGGGTCAAAGTCTTAGGACAAGGTCATGTTAGAGAAAACTGAACTCAAACTTTTCAAAGTCATTTTTCGGACATTTGACCTTGACGTACGACCTTGACCCCATAACCCTTTTTAAATCCCATCATCTTGGCTTGGACCACCGACGTTTAACTTTTCCCTGTCGCACACTGCTCGGTCAGAGATTGGTCAAACACAGAGGCCCGTGTCAGAAAGAAAGTCCATAAACGCAAATGATCCGAGATCGATGGGAAGTATGGACTCAAGGTCAGCTTCAAGGTCACGTCACTATTCACACATAACGGCCGATCCATCTGGTCAACACCAAATAATATTATAACAAAATTGGTGGCTTAGCGCAAAATTAGAAATATACGAAAATTATTATTAAACATGCATTATTCAAGAGCTAAATCTGCCTAGTGCAGGTCTTTATTTGGGCATGAAATGTTTTCTAAAGTATTAATTAGACATTAATTAACTGATCCAGGCCTTAATCAACTTTGGATGGCATCAGATTGCTCCGATATTAAACAGATTAAAACGTTTCAGCGGTAAATCAAATATGGCGCGCCTACACGCTTCGAGTCGTAGCTTTGATCAACTAGGACCGTGGTTGAAATTATTGCACAGGTCGGTCAAATCTTTAAATGCCTATTTCTTCGCTTGCAATAGAGTAATTTGAATGAAATTTTCAAATTATTCATTTTACATCATCTACTTTCGAACTAATATAGCAAGAATGGCTAGTTCTTATCTATATCTTGAATAATGTAACTTTAAATTTTATAAACTGCAGTCTTCTGCAGCTAGCGCAGTGTGTCGGAGTCCGTCTTGGTGTCTTGTTATGCGAGTCTAAAGCAAATGGCGACAATTGGATGCAGTTCTATCTCGACAGAAATTAAAAAAATAGCATCCCCTGTAAATTTCAAGTTCCTACGACCACGGGAACTGGTAGAGGTGCGAAACTGCATTAGCGCCGCTTGTCAATGGCAACCTCTCAAGACACGGTCAACCAGACTCAAATTAGCAATCTACTTAAAGAGTAAAACTTTGGATAGCAATTATTTTCACCTAAAATTATATCTAAATTCAAGACTTGACTTTTTAATGAAACAATAAAAACTAAATATTGATAATTTGCATCTTACATTGATAATAAAAAAAGTGAAATGGTAAAGTTTCAAAAATATTTGACAAATTTGTGAGGGGAATTTTTAGTGTTTATTTACATTCAAAATTAGTGGAAAATTTCAAAAATATTTGACAAATTTGTTAGGGGAATTTTTGATTTTACTCTAAATTTTGTGATTTTTAGTATTAGACTAGGCCCGATTGTGGATAAAAGTAAAGCAAGAGGCATTTTTTAGTAGGATTTGGTATCCAGGCTATTTTACCTATTTCAAGGGTGCTGATTACGAAAAAATAGGATACCAAGCTGAAAAAAATGTTTTTGACCCTCAAAATTGAAAAACAAAATGGCCGCCAAAATGGCATCAAATTCTGAAGGGTGTGCACAGTATCTGTGTCTATGATTGTATTAATCCTTTTTAATTTTTGAAATATTGACTTTTCAAGACATTCAAAGAATGCTGATCATGAACAAATAAGATTACAACCTAAATTAAATTTTGGGACCCCCAAATTTGAAAAACAAAATGGCCGCCATAGTCGCCTTAAATGATGTTATTTGCGCACGGTACATCACGAACTGAGATTGTATTCCTGTTGATATTATTTTTAAATGAGACTTCCTCAAGTAATAAAAATATTGGACATCAAGATGATCATAATGTTTTTGAACCACAGAATATAAAGAACAAAATGGCCGTCATATTCGTCTCTACTAGTGGTATGTGTGCACAGTGTATCATCATCTGTGAAACTGTCACAATCGTTTAACCTGTTCTTTCTGATTAACTGACATCATTGTACCCTAAAAGGTAATGATATACAAATACACAAGTGCATATCTTCATGAATACTAAATACATGCCCTTGTTGGTGACAGCTAATCAGTTGCAAAAAAATAGCTGTTTGATAAACGGAAAACAACAATTACAATATGACCAATAAAATATACTGAGCACCATGGAAAACGCATCACTAGTTTTTCATATAACAAAATGTTCCTGTAAACATATCTTATTTATTTTGCTTCTTATTGTCAACAATATTCAAATGGAAATACATCAATAACAACACATTTGTACACACATGGATGTACGACACAGATTTCAGTAACGCATGTGTCCTCCACTGGCTCTTACTCACGCTTTGCAGCGATGTCGCATGGAATTAACCAATGTGTGAAAGAAGGCCTGGGGCAAGAGCAGATTCTAAAGCAGCAATCGTGTACATCTGTGGTCTCCAATCTCATCCCCAACATGTTCTATCGGTGCCATGTCCATGACATTGATGTTATTAGCAGCCAGCTAGGTAGTCCATAGTAAAACGGGCGGTGGGGACGTGCATTATCCTGTAAAAGCGGTTGGGAGTGCTCTCGAAACATTGGAACAACAATTGGTTGCAAGACATCATCACAGTAGGCTACAGCATTAAGGCGAATGTGTAGGGCGGTCCGGTGATGAACTGTGAAGCCTCCCCACACCATTACCCCCTCCCTACCCCATCGATTCGTTTTGAAGACGCAGCAGTCTGCAAGACGTTCTACAAGACTTCTCCGCATACGGTGACGGCCATCAGCGTGATAAAGATGAAAGCGACTCTCATCACCGAAAAGCACACTTTGCCAGTCTACTCTTCTCTATATCTGGTGTCCTTGAGCCAATATCAAATGTCACTGACTGTGATGATTCCTGGGGATAGCCCCAATATAAAGTCGTCGTGCACGGAGTCCTACTTCTCTTAGACGACGTCTTACGGTGTTGGCACTTACTGGTCCTCGTCTTCCAACGACTTCTGCACCTGTTCGAGTCGCTGGGCGAAATCTGTCACACACATGAGTGACCTGGATGTAGCGGTCTTGGTCCTTGGTTGTAACGCGTTGTGGACCAGGACGTTGACGGTCACGTGTTGATCCAGTAACTTGAATATATTCCAGCAACCTTACAATAGTGGACTGGTGACAATTGAAGTGTCGTTGAATTACAGTGAGTCTCAGCAACTCTAGCACAATTCCTTCACACATCCAACAACAAATTACGACAGATTGACGTTTCACAGTTCATGTACTGCACATTAAGTTGAAAACATGCTTTTAAAGGGCTCATACACAATTCTGCACGTGCATCTCGTCCAATTTTTTGTGTGCACACAGCCCGATATTTTTTTGCATTTAGGAATATTGTATAAAATAATAGTTCATAGTATTGCATAATATTATACATACCAAACCGCCTATTAATCAAATGTCAGTATAAAAGTATTTCAACTAACAAAAGCAATAACAGTTAAAATCTACAAAAATTAATATAATATCTCTGACTGGTTAAAAAATTATTTTTAAACAAAGATCTACAACAATACAATGGTATAAAATTGTGCGCAATGCTAAACTATATCAATCTTAATGGAAGTCAATTCTTTCTGAAAAATAAAGACTCATACTAAGGCAGAATGTTTACGTATTAAAACCAATAGATATAGTCTGAGCAAATTAACTTTTTGGCATTCATGTCTAGGGGTCATTCAAGGCATATAGAAATATAAATATAAAAGAACAAAAATCCCCAGCCTCCCCATATTCCTGAAGTAATGGCCCGAGAAACCCCTCCCTGGCCATTGCTGGATTAGCCTCTGATACTTGAACTTTAGGGAGTGTGTATATTCTTCCTGTTCTATCAAATCTTTCCCAAGTACAGCAACATGACAGACCTTGGTTTAATCTGTGTCTTTCCTAAAACGACAAAAGTATTGTTCGTCTCAAAACAGTATTATTTACGTTATATCCGTGCTGATAGTCTCGCTTGTCACACAATTAGATTTTCTGCAATATTATGTTATACACTGGTTAATTGGGCATAATAAAATCGTGGAGCGTTGTTACGCGGTTAGCTATTGGTTGTTAATCGGACTATTTACCAGTCATAATTTGGATCAAGAATTTGCATTCTTTACAGCAGTGATGAGTGGGATTAGCTCTATAATCACACGAAACACTGAGAGGAGTATGCAACCTTCCCTGCTACTACTGAAAACAGAATTTTTAAAAAAACAAAGATCTACTTACAACCAATGGGCAACAAAATTGCATACCATGATCAAAAAAAAAATTATCTGTACTAAAGGGCAATCATTGTAAAATTAGGAACTCAATGCACATATTTGAAGTAAGAGAAACACTATATTTGACCATTATAATGATACTTTAGACAAAGGTAGCCTTTCTGGAATTTGTAAACTGAAACATGGATTGAAGGAGGGGGGGGGGGGCTTGGTGCTTGTGTCAATACCTGCAAAAAATTGTTTGGTACAAAGCAATATATTCCCATTCCTCTTCAGATTATTGTTATTTCTGGAGTTACAATAAAAGAGTGCTGTATTGAATTAACGTATAGAGTTTGATTGTCTTCAAAGTAGAGATTGAAATAATTTCTTGCGATATATTTTTAGCAAAACTAACCTTTAACCAGTAAATGAAATAAATAAAATAGAAGTATCTTCAATGAAAGGCAGTTTTCTACCTTGAGGGCGAAAAAAGTCTCATTTTAGTTGTAGAGTGTAATGGTATAAATTTACAATGTGTTAATATGAAAACAAATCAGTATTTTCATAACAAGAATAATTTCTTTAAACAATTTGTTTTATTTGTGATGGTCCAAAAAACTTTATTTTAGCTTGGTAAACAATTTCGCTGTTGTTAGAATCTATAAAATATCTGAAAAAATCACATTTAAAAAGATTATCAACAAGAATTCAGTCTCAGTTGATGATGTACCATGCATAATAAACATCACTATGGCGGCCATTTTGTTTTTCAAATTTGGGGGTCCCAAATTTTATTTTTTAGGTTAAAATCCTATTTATTCATGATCAGCATTCTTTGAATCTCTTGAAAAGTCAATATTTCAAAAATAAAAAAGGATTAATACAATTATAGACACAAATACCGTGCCCGTCCGTCACAATTAGATGCAATTTTGGCGGCCATTTTGTTTTTCAATTTTGAGGGTCAAAAACATTTTTTTCAGCTTGGTATCCTATTTTTTCGTAATCAGCACCCTTGAAATAGGTAAAATAGCCTGGATACCAAATCCTACTAAAAAATGCCTCATTATCTTTTATTAGAGCCCTTTTCCAGAATCGGGCCTAGTCTATATGTATTAACATTAAAATATATTTGACAAATTAAAAACAAATTTGACAAATTTAAAAAATATTTGACAAATTTAAAAAATATTTGACAAATTTAAAAAATATTTGACAAATTTAAAAAATATTTGACAAATTTAAAAAATATTTGACAAATTTAAAAAATATTTGACAAATTTAAAAAATATTTGACAAATTTAAAAAATATTTGACAAATTTAAAAAATATTTGACAAATTTAAAAAATATTTGACAAATTTAAAAAATATTTGACACATTTAAAAAATATTTGACACATTTAAAAAATATTTGACACATTTAAAAAATATTTGACACATTTAAAAAATATTTGACACATTTAAAAAATATTTGACAAATTTAAAAAAAATATTTGACAATTTAAAAACTGTTTGACAAATTTAAAAAATATTTGACAAATTTGTGAGGGGAATTTGGGACTTTACTCCAAATTTTGTGATTTTAAGTGTTTATTTACTTTCAAAATTAGTGAAAAAAAATTTAGATCGGAAAAAGGACAACAATTTAGAGGAATTTATAATTTATAATTAGTCCAAATTTTGTGATTTTTATTGTTACTTACATTCAAAATTAGTGGAAATATTCAAAAATATTTGACAAATTTGTAAGTGAAATTTTTGATTTTATTCCAAATTTTGAGATTTTCAGTGTTTATTTACATTAAAAATTCGGAGAAATGTATAAAGTTTACCTTTTCTGCATCATAAAGGTTTGATGGGAAGAAAGTACAATAATTTCACTCAATTTTGTGAAAAAATCATGATAAGTTCACTGAAATTCTTCAGATTATCATCTGTTGTAAAATGAAACCAAATGTCTTGCATGTCTTTATTTTCATTGTTAAATCACGTTGAAAGGTTCCATGTGTTAGTCAGATATTATCTCCAAATTGTCAGAAAATGAGATGTATATGACATTTTGATAATTAAATAAGTGAAATGGTAAGAGAATTTTTGATTTTAAGTCCGAAATTTTGGTTATTTTTAGTGTTTATTTACATTCAAAACAACTGGAAAACTTCAAAAATATTTGATAAACTTGTGAGAAAATTTTTGGATTTTTGTCAAGATTTTATGATTCTTTTTACATTTAAAATTAGAGGTAAAGTTAAAAAATATTTGCGAGGGAAATTTTTGATTTAGTCCAAATTTTGTGATTTTTAGCAAATTTGTGAGAGGAATTTGATTTTAGTCTAAATTTTGTGATTTTTAATGTTTATTTACATTCAAAATTAGTGGAAAATTTAAAAACAAATTGACAAATTTGTGAGGGGATGTATAATTTTACAGAGGTGGGGTGGACTGTAAAAACATTTATAGCCTGTATGAAACTTGCAATGAAGCGATCATTGCCAGAATTCGTCAAGTGAATACCATCGCCTCGAAAAAAAGTGTGGAGTGAAACGTGTGATACTGTGAGATATAATATGACCAGGGGGATTATTAACTACGGCCCTACGGCCTTCACGATAAATCCTCTTTCGTTTAATATCCAAAGCTCTAAGAGCATGATTTACCTCTCCCCCCGCCACATGAACCGAGGGAGTATATCCGACCATATTTGTTCAAATCAAAAATAGACTTATCAGTTAAGTCGTTCCCTCGTAAATGTATTATAAGCATATCAGGAGGTCGCTTAGCTTTTAGCATCATAAACTGTATGTTGGGTAATAACCCAGCCAAGACCCCACCTCTCTCCCTTCATCTGCCATGTTTCCTGCAGCACACCAGTAGCTTCGGCTCTGTGTTAAGCCCAGAATAGAATTGAACTTCCCACAAACCAAACAGTGTTACATGTATCTACAATTAGAAATATGGCGCGTTATACCTACACTATAAAGTACAGTTACAAGCGAATATAATTTTTATACGCGCTGGATTTCCACCTGCCCATTCTCGTGATATCCCCCTCCTTGTAACCGCAGCTAGCAAGGTCCGCTGCCCTACCTATCCTGAATGAATGCGATTTGAATCGACATGCTGAAGATCGAAAGATTTAGTTGCTTTGAATAGAATTGCACATAATTGGCTTCTTGTTAATGGTTTCTGATCAGCGTGAGAAAAGTAATATTAAGCTTCTTGAGGTCTCATTCGATCAAAAGAGGTGATAGCTCTAATGGGGCACGTAGACTGATTCAACGCTGGTATACGTAAAGAAGTCGGTGGCCCTGACTGATTGGCTTTTGGTGATGTTATTCTGATCAGCAAACTACATTCGCTACCAATTCCTTCGATAGTGACATCGCCTTGACGAAGAGGGCGATCAGCATATGTCGGATCAGAATACACCAACTTACCAATACGCATCAAACCATAATAAGCCAACTTAAATGCAGATTCAAACAAAGTTGCCTCAAAGGAATTATACCAATAGAAGGTAAAGTCGAACAAACAGCTCCTAAAATATTTAGAGTTAATGGTGCCCTTATATCCTTAGTGACTCGTTGTCTCCTATAACCAACCAAAATCTTCTTAACCAAAAAATGTGAATTTTGTTGAAAAAACTGATTGCCGACAGGTAAGACGTAATGGAAGCATGAGGAGGTATAACATATTAAATCCTGCAATGACGCCTCAGACAATGAGTTTTCTTTACGGAATTTATTAAAATGTGTGATAGCTTGCACATATAGTCTTCTGGTGTTAGGGGCCAAGCTTGATTCAAGTAACTTTAATGTGGTTCGCTGAATATCTGCAAACCATGGTTGGGTACTGGACTGGGGTTTAGGTGTGCGTCTGGTGCCTACACACGAAATCGATCCATCTGAAAACGAGAGAGACTGTCTGCAATACAGTTACGAATGCCCTCCACGTGCTCAGCTCTGATGATTATGTTATTTGAAAAACAAATTAGGGTTATTTCGCACACAAGTTTCATAACATGTTCGGATTTTGATGTCATGGAATTGAGAATTTGTACAGCTGCTTTGTTATCCGAATGAAAAAGAATCTTTTTATTTCTACAATTAGGCGTCCAATTGAAAAATGCTACAAAAATTGGGAATAATTCAATTAGCGTTATGTCATCTAACAGACCAATCGCTTCCCACGTTCGTGGCCATGCAAGGTTAAACCACTGTCTGTTAAAGTATGCACCGCAACCTAAATCTTTCTGTGCCGAACTAACAGTAAATAGATGCAATTGTGCGTCCGTCGACCAGAAACGATCATGAAACAAGGAAATACCATTATATCCCGACAAGAACGTTTGACACATCCTTAGGTCGCCTTCTATACCAGTTTTTAGTCGAATGTGATGATGAGGCTTTGATAATCCGCATGTCGAGTCGATCAATCTCCGACAAAATGGACGCCAGGGACAATTAATCGACACACAAAATTAAGCGAGCCCATTAACGACTGTACCTGTTTAAGAGTGCACTTGTTACACCTTAGCATTGATTCGATTTTTTCCAAAATATCATGAATCTTTTCATGTGGAATGGTTAGTGTCATATTAAGCGTATCAATATGAATACCCCAAAAAGTTAAAGCTGATACCGGACCAACAATTTTTTCCTCGGCAATCGGAACACCTAAACTTGTAAGACAATCCTTGAAAGTGTTCATCAATAATGTGCACTCATTAGAATGTGGAGAACCCCCAAACATAAAGTCGTCAAGATAATGTAGCAATTGATCACTGCAAGCTTCCGAACGAACACAATATTCTAAAAATCTAGCAGAACAACTTATAGAACAACCAAATGGCATATATTTGTCAAAATAATACAAATTGTTAAAAGTAAAACCTAGCTGATCAAAATCTTGCCTACGAACTGGAAGTAGTCTAAATCAGTAAATGCACTTTTAATGTCCGATTTGACCAAAAGACAACCCCTCCCTAACGATTGCACCATGCCTATTGCTGTATAGAAAGGCGTATATTGTACAGAAGCCATTTCCGGGCTAATAAAATCATTAACTGACTGATCAGCTGGATACGAAAGATGGTGAATCAGACGAAATTTACCAGTTTCCTTTTTTGGGACTAATCAAATGGGCGATAATCTTAAAGTGGGAATAGGTCGCTCACTAAAAGGCCCTTCAATTCTCCCGGCAGCTAACTCAGCTTTTATTTTTTCCTGAACCATTTTAGAATTTTCTAAAGCTGATTTCAAATTCTTAACATCTGAAGGTTCACGTGGCCCAGTATAATGGAGCGGAAAACCATCAGAAAACCCCAGCAATATTTCCCCCGCCTCTAGCCTATTCGGATAATTATTCAACTTAAACCGCAGATGGTCAATGCTGATTGGAGACTTAGCAAGTGAAAAAGAAAAACAACTGGGATTATCTAACGAATCCACAGAACTTTGAAACATTTTATAATAAGAACTTGAACGAACGAAACCAGCAGAAGAACTAGTATCTGGACGACTTACCCCTACGAAATGAACCCCGCTGAAAACCCCTATTTGCTGTTTGATTGAATTGTTTATAATTTGTTGATCTGGGATCCTGAAAATCAGATCCAATTCTGTGGTTTGCTTCATGCAACTGCTCTTACCATGACCATGGAACCCACAATTCCCACAATAATGGTGATATTTACATGGATTATATGAACAATAACCTTGTTTATTGAAATCAAAACAGAGAAAAGGTTTATTGCTTTCTTTCTGTTTATAGATAATTTGTGCACCGAACTCCGAATGATTCTTTGGCCTAGTTACCATGAGGCGCATCCAGAGATCTGGGTTTACTCTTGCCCAAGACTCACAAGTATGACTCTGTTGCCTCAACCGAAATTGCTCATCATCCGAGCGCCACGCCGCAACAGGATACCTCGTGGAAACTTCTCTTATTACGCACATATACTGCAATATCTCCCTATTCTTACAGGAAATTTCTCCTAATATATTCTGGCAAAAATTATGAACGCATTTTGTCAATCGATCAATATCCAAAATCTTCTCCGTAGGCTTCGGCCTAGTTACGATGGCTCCTTTTTCCAAATGTAGGACAGTTGTCAAGTTATCTTGATACTCAGTGCCCACCTTAAGTAAATGTGCTAAATTTATGTATTAACGAGACCAAATTTATTTCTTATTGCAACGGGTACGTGTAAATAGAGCGAGTCGTCCACCGCAGATATTACACGTGACGGCTCTTCCAAATCATAGGCGTTAAACTCTGTGCCAACTACTTTAGCCTGTTTTGACTCGGCTACTATTGGAAAGTCATTAGACAAATCAATAGTCCTGGGATTATTAGGCCTAGCAACATAATGGTAAGTGTCATTGTTTGATACTGAAAGGCCCTGTTTTTTGAGTTAGAGCAAGATTTGACTGACCATGGTCCTGGTAATTAGGCCTAGGCCCATTTGAGTTTGAAGCTACAGTACTCGCAGTGGCGCGTTGATTTCGAAAGAAATTTGTTGATCTTAATGCTCAAAATCTACTAAACCGTACTCACCCGGAGTATGTGTCTCATTGTTTGTAAGCCTGCCTCCGGTGGCTTGATATCCAGAACAGGATGGCAATTGCTGTGGCACGTCCGGCTCTGTAGGCCTATCACCGGACTCTTCGGGGAGCGGAGGGCATAGTTGTACATATTCAACATATATTGTCGGTGACTTGGGTTTAGACGGGCTGCCGAGAGGCCTTTTTCCTTTTTTCGAAATTTTCCCGGTATTCATCTGCTTATCTCGGAAAGCAGGTCTCTTTGACATCTTGAAAATTATAGATTTTTGCCGGATGTTTTTAATCGACCGACGATTAAATTACGATAAAAAATTGATAAAAATTGATGAGTTAGATTAAGCAAATTTTTGACGGCGTCTTCTTAAAATCGATTGGAGTGAAAGGAGGCTGGGCGGAAGTCTGTATTTCGTCACAGTCAACACGTGAATTTCGTCATTTATTTCCCAAATACGGGCATAGTCAATCCTCCGGTAAAATCACGTGATCGATCACGTGACCAAACGGAATCCCGTTCCTAAAATAAACACAACTATGGGCTAAACCATAGTTGATATTATTTACTTTCAAAATTAGTGGAAAATTTCAAAAATATTTGACAAATTTGTAAGATAAATTTGTGAATTTTAGTCCATATTTGTGAATTTAAGTCCATATTTGTGAATTTAAGTCCATATTTGTGAATTTAAGTGTTTATTTACATTCAAAATTAGTGGAAAATAACTTGGAAAGTTTCCATGTGTTTGTCAGATATTGAAAAAGTATACGTTTGTAATCAAGCTACCATTGGACGATGATAAGATGTTTAAATTGTCAGAAAATAATTAAAAAAGTTAAATGGGTAAAATTTCAAAAATCTATGACAAATTTGTGGGGAATGTTAGGTGTTTATTAACATTCCAAATTAGTGGAAAATTTCAAAAATCTTTGATGAAATTGTGAGGGAAATATTAGATATTACTACAAATTTTGTGATATTTAGTGTTTATTTCCTTCCAAAATTAGTGGAAAATTTCAAAAAATATTTGACAAATTTGTGGGGGAAAATTTTGATTTTAGTCCATCATTTGTGATTTTTAGTGTTTATTTACATTCAAAATTAGTGGAAAACTTCAAAACTTTTTGACAAATTTGACAGGAAAATATTAGATTTGAGTCCAAATTTTTTGATTTTTAGTGCAAAATTAGTGGAAAATTTCTAGAATATTTGACAAATTTGTGAGGGTAATTTTTTGATTTTAGTTAAAATTTTGTTATTTTTACATTCAAAATCAGTGGAAAATTTCAAAAATATTTGATAAATTTGTGAGGGAAAATTTTGTTTTTACTCCAAAATTGTGATTTTTAGTGTGTTTTACATTCAAAACTACTGGAAAACTTCGAAAAGGGAAACTTTTAATTTAAATCCAGATTTTGTGATTTTTTTACATTCAAAATTAGTGGAAAATTTTGAAATTTTTTGACAAATTAGTGCTGGAAATTTTTGATTTTATTCAAAATTTTGTGATTTTTAGTATTTATTTATATTCTAAAATATCGGAAAATTTCAAAACTTTTTGACAAATTTGTGAGAGGAAATTTCGATTATAGTCCAAATTTACATTCAAAATTAGTGGAAAATGTATAATTTTTACTTTTTCTGTATCATAAAGGTTAGATAGTAAGAAAGTACAGCAATTACTCCAAATTTTGTAATTTTTAATGTTTATTTACATTAAAAAATAGTGGAAAATATTTAACAAATTTGTGAGGGGAATTTTTGATTTTAGTCCAAATTTTGTGATTTTTAGCATTTATTTACATTCAAACTTAGTGGAAATTTAAAAAATATTTGCCAAATTTGTGAGGGGAATTTTTGATTTTACCTCAAATTTTGCTCTATTTTAAGTGTTCCTTTTAGTCCAAATTTTGTGTGTTTATTTTCATTCAAAATTAGTGGAAAAAGTATAATTGTTACTTTTTCTACATCATAAAGGTTAAATGGGAAGTGTTTATTTACATTCAAAATTAGTGGAAAATTTCAAAAATATTTGACAAATTTTCGAGAGTACATAATTTTTACTTTTTTTGCATCATAAAGGTTGGATGGGAAGAAAGTACATGTACAACAATTTCACTCAATTTTGCCTAAAAATCATGATAAGTTCAATGAAATTCTTCAAATTACCTCCAATATTGCTGTCAAAACATTAATTTTTCATCTGTTTGTAAAATGAAACAAAACGTCTTGCATGTCTTTATTTCCATTGCTAAATAACGTGATAAAGATACATGTGTTTGGCAGATATGATCTTCAAATTGTCAGAAAATGAGATATATATGACATTTTAATAATAAAAAAAGTGAAATGGTAAAATTTCAAACATATTCGACAAATTAATTTGTGAGGTGAATTTTTGGTTTTACTCCAAATATTGTGATTTTTAGTGTTTATTTACATTCAAAACTAAAGGAAAATAACTTGGAAAGTTTCCATGTGTTTGTCAGATATTGAAAAAGTATCCGTATGTAGTCCGATCAGGCATGTTTCCCCGAGTTCTTCGGTTTCTTCCTGCAGTAATGATCGAAATCATTCGATCGATCTGTACCAAGGGCCAAATTTAAAACAAGCCTTAGGCTTAATTTGCTACCCTTGTAAAATGATGAGATTATTATTATGATTATTATTAAGCTACCATTAGACGATAATAAGATTTCCAAATTGTCAGAAAATAATAAAAAAAAGTAAAATTTTAAAATTTAAAAAATCTATGACAAATTTGTGGGGAATGTTAGGTGTTGATTTACATTCCAAATAAGTGCAAAATTTCAAAAATCTTTGAAAAAAGGTGAGGGAAATATTATATTTTACTCCAAATTTTGTGATATTTAGTGTTAATTTACTTTCAAAATCAGTGGAAAATTTCAAAAATATTTGTCAAATTTGTGAGGGGAATTTTTTGATTTTAGTCAAAATATTGTTATTTTTAGTGTTTTTTTACATTTAAAATTAGTAGAAAATTTCTAAAATATTTGATAAATTTGTGAGGGAAATTGTTGATATTAGTCTAAATTTGTGATTTTTAGTGTTTATTTACATTCTAAATTATGGAAAACTTCAAAACTATTTGACAAATTTGTCAGGGAAATATTAGATATTGTTCCTAATTTTAAGATTTTTAGTGTTTATTTTCATTCAAAATTAGTGGAAAATTTCAAAAATATTTGACATATTTGTGAGGGGAAGTAAGTACAATATTTTAACTTAATTTGGCCTAAAATTCATTACTGACTTGTAAAAAGAAACCAAATGTCTTGCTTGTCTTTATTTCCATTTTGAAATAACGTGACAGGATACATGTGTTTGGCAGATATGATCTTCAAATGGTCAGTGGAAAATTTCAAAAATATTTGACAAATTTGTGAGGGAATTTAATGATTTTAGTCCAAATTTTGTGATTTTTAGTGTTTAATTACCTTTTAAATTAGTGGAAAATAAATAAAGTTTACTTTTTTATGTATCATAAAAGTTAGATGGTAAGAAAGTACAACAATTTCACTCAATGTTTGCCTAAAAATCATGATAAGTTCACTGAAATTACTGTTTTGTCAAATGCAACAAAATGTCTTTATTTCCATTGTTAAATAACTTGGATAGGATCCATGTGTTTGTCAGATATGTAAACAAGCTACCATTGGACGATAATATGATCTCGAAATTGGTTAAATTTCAAACATATTTGACAAATTTGTGAGGGGAATTTTTAGTGTTTATTTACATTGAAAACTAGAGGAAAATTTCAAAAATATTTGACAAATTTGTGAGGGAAAGTTTGGATTTTAGTACAGATTTTGTCATTTTTAGTGTTTATTTTACATTCAAAACTAGTGGAAAACTGCAAAAACATTTTACAACTTAGTGAGGGCGATTTTTAACTTTACTCCAAATTTTGTGATATATTTAGTGTATATTTACTTTCAAAATAATAATAAATAATAATAATAATGATAATCATTTTCTATAGCGCTGAACATTCAGTCAGTCTGACTGCTCTGCGGCACTTTACAATGTAGATATTTTATATAAAAACAAAACAAAACAAAACAAAACAAAACATACACGTATATACAAAATAAACAAAATAATACAAAATAGTTACAATATACAGATAAAAAGTGAAGCATTTAAATTATTGTTCAAATGTAGATATTTTATATAAAAACAAAACAAAACAAAACAAAACAAAACATACACGTATATACAAAATAAACAAAATAATACAAAATAGTTACAATATACAGATAAAAAGTGAAGCATTTAAATTATTGTTCAAAAGTTTGGGTAAAAAACAGGGTTTTTAGGCGTCGTTTGAATAGAGCCAAGATTGGACTATTTTGGACTTCCAGGGGCAATTTGTTCCATTCGTTTGGTGCTGCGTACACAAATGCTCTCTCACCAAACTTTTACTTTTGTACTGGACGTACAAGCTGGTTTTTATGTGATTAACGTAAAGAACGATACGGCACATATTGCTTAATCAAATCGGATAAAAAGGATGGTGCCAAAGGATCGTTTAAACAATTGAAAGTGACTGTGTTAATTTTGAACATGATGCGTTGATTAACCGGTAGCCAAAGTAACTGTTTTAGAACGGGTGTAATATGGTCAGATGATTTGGTGAGAGACACAATTAGAGCAGCTTTATTCTGGATTTTCTGTAGCTGACATACAAGAGTTTTAGGAAGAGAATACAATAATGAATTACAATAATCTAAGGATGACATAACAAAAGCATTTATTAACATTTTGGTGGTGTCAAGGTCAATATATATGATCGAATTCCAATGTTATACGAATGAAAGTTATTGCTGTGCTTCCAATAGTCACATGGTTGGTGTTAATGTTCTTCTTATTCCCGATTATTATATTTTCTTTTTTGTCATCGTTCAATTAAAAAAAAATTGCAGTGCATCTAGATTCGAATTCGTTCAATGCATGCTTCAAGTTCGGATGTAGAGGTATCTGGTGAAGGATCGAGTTCAACATGTAACTGGGTGTCATCTGCATAGAGGTGGTAATCAAGACCCATCTCACGGATGATATCTCCAATTGGTGCAGTGTATGCTGTGAACAAAACCGGTCCCAATACGGAACCCTAGGGAACACCAAAATTAAGAACTTTGGGCTTGCGATGCGTCGATAACAATGCACTGCTGTCTTCCATTCAGATAGGACTCAAACTACTTCAGCGCGTGTCGGGATATACCATATCGAGTTTCAAGTCTCCCGAGTAAGATTGATTGATCTATCGTATCAAATGCCGCACTCAAATGCAATAAAACTAGCGACACCGGTTTCTTCAGATCCAAGCTACATACAATATCATTGTGAACACGAAGTAAGGCGGATTCTGTACTGTGCTGTTTTCTGTGTGCTGACTGAAATTTTTCTTGGAGATTGTTTTCACACAAATGATATTTAAAACGATTCGACACAGGTCGGTAATTTTTTGGCACATTACGATCAAGTGTTGATTTTTTAATGAGGTTTGTCACGTGAGCTGTTTAAAGCGTTTCACATACTTCTGCGCCTACTAAAGAGGTGTTCACGATTTGGGTGATCACTGGAATGAACTCCACTTCAGACTTCTTTAGTATCCATGTTGGCAGGGATCGAGGGAACATGATTTTGATGCTGATTTCTGAATTGTCTCTCTTATCTCATCTTCTGTTGCTAGACAAAAGTTCTCAAGTGTGCGACCTTCTAACTTTTTCTCAATGAATATGTTTGTTGGTTTATTTACCAGACTTCTTTAGTATCCATGTTGGCAGGGACCGAGGGAACATGATTTTGATGCTGATTTCTGAATTGTCTCTTATCTCATCTTCTGTTGCTAGACAAAAGTTCTCAAGTGTGCGACCTTCTAACTTTTTCTCAATGAATATGTTTGTTGGTTTATTTACACTGAGTCCTTGTCGAATGGAGGAGACTTTTTATCGTGGAAAAATTCAGAAAATTGATCTGACAGGCTAGCATCATTTTGAACCGATGACAGAACCTTTGCTTCTCTTGGTTTTAGCAGACTGTTTGTAATTGTATAGACTTCACGTGGAGTATGTTTGTTTGATAACAGACAGTCCTTAGTGAAGGATCGTTTAGCCGATGCAATTAAATTATTATTCGTAGTTTGGACCTTATTATAAATTTGTCTGTGAATTTCAAGATTAGTTTTTCCCCGTGTTTTCTCTGCTTTCCTGCGTTGGACCTTGTGATCACGTATTTCATCAGTGTACCATTGTTTATTAGACCGAATAATGATTTCTTTTGTTTTCAGTGGAGCATGTCTTTCCAGTATTTCGGAAAGAACATTGTTATAAACATCCACTTGTTGGTGGGTATCCGGCTTGGTGGCAATGGTACTCAGAAATAATGAACTATTAATATCACTTCTAAATTCATCAATAGCAATGTTTTTTGTTTTTCTGAAACTTATTGTCCTATTGGTTCAGACTTGGGAAAACGAAAGATTGCAGAATAAACTGTAGTGATCAGATATCTGGTGGTCAACAACATCACATGACTGAAAAATGGAATCATGTTCTCTTGTTATCACGAGATCAATAATATGATTATGTCTATGGGTTGGCACACATCCACATACTGTTTTAAACTAAATGCGTCTAACAGTAGTAAAGATTTCTTAATGTTCGAATCAGTAGCTTTATCAATATGAAGATTGGAATCCCCTAGAATTTGTAAATGTAAACGTCCAGTATTCAAATAACTGAGTTTTTCAGCAAATTCTGCAAGGAAATCCACCACACTTGTTGAAGGAGGGCGATATACTGACACTATTCTTACATGATTCTTGCCAAGGAATACGTTTAATTGTAGTACTTCAAAAGTTGAAAATAGGTTTTTTGTACTTACTCGGGAAACTTTTACAGACATTTTGAAGAGACATGTAATTCCACCTCCTTTAGAATGTTTTCTATTTTCAAACATAGAGTCAAAATTGGCAGGAAAAAAAATAAAACCAAGTACGAACAATCCAAACCATAAGACAAAATTCGAAGTCCTAAAAACGGTATAGGCAAAAATGTGTAATATCGCTAAATAGTGTAATCAGCATATGGACTGTTCACCGTGTACAAAATACACGACGAACAGTGGTAACAGGTGTCCTTGGAAGAGTAAGCTTACCCTGCCTGGCGCGCCACACCCGCCATAGCTGCATCCAATCTATTAGGCGAAATCTCGGTAAAATAGCGTGATAGACCAATGAACTATCGGTATGCAAAATGCACGTGATGAACAGTGTTAACGATGTAGTACACATATATTATCAGGGAGATAGTATACCCGTCAATTAAATATGTCTAGAATAATAGTCGAGAGAGACATGTTATATTTACCGATCAAGTCAATATGACGACCATAATACTTTTTAAAGGCTTTAATAAGTCTAGTTCGTAAGTATCCCTGTAGTTGAAGCTTAGAGGAACTAATTTGTTGCGAATCCAAGACTCAGTTGCAATAAATAAATCCACATCATTATCAACAACATATTCGATCAGTTCGTCAGTTTTATTTCTGACAGATCTTGTATTCAATATGCATAAACGAAACTTTTCAGAATTTTTCGCATTTTTCACTTTCTTTGCTGGAGCACTTAGGGTCAGATCAACTAATTTATTAAAATTAACACCTTGGCTTTCTTAATTAATCTTTGTTTATTCTTGCAAGCTCTACAACCTCTTGGTCTTAATTGACTGGACAAGAACAATGGTTGTGTTGACGAGTATATCATGTCACAGTGGTAAATCCTGATCCATGAAGAATTTTATTTCACAATACAGTGAATACGATAAAAGTTACCAAAACTACCGTATGAACCAATCTTTTCCGGATTTTTTTTCGCTTAAGTTTCTTCTTGTACCGTAATACAGCACCAGTCCAAAAATTACACAAATCAAAATCCATGTTCACAAAAATAATTAATAAAAACACAGAGCAACATAAAACACGTGCTGTCCTTAGGCGCTCTATACAAATTAGTGGAAAGTTTCCAAAATATTTGAAAAATTTGTGAGTGGAATTTTTGATTTAGTCAAAATTTTTTGATTTTTATTATTTGTTTACAATCTAAATTAGTGGAAAATTTTAAAAATATTTGACAAATTTGTAAGAGGAATTTTTTGATTTTAGTCCAATTTTTTGGTATTTTTAGTGTTGATTTACATTCAAAATTAGTGAAGAATTTCTAAAATATTTGACAAATTTGTGAGGGAAATTTTGATTTTAGTCCAAATTTTGTGATTTTTAGTATTTATTTACATTCAAAATTAGTGGAAAATAACGTGGCGTCAAAAGAAAGGCCTATTCAAGAGAGACAACTCTCAAATTAAGTTCAGATTACCTCCCCTTACCTAATATGATTACTGTGATAAAACGATTTAACCTTTTAGCGATTAAATCTAATTATCACAGATAATTCAACACATTAAATGATATTTAAGAAAACATTATTTTTTGGCATAATATGGCCACGGCTGTAACCAAATAATTCAATTAATTCAAATTCAATTGTATTAAATAATTCAACAAACGTTTACCACCCGAACTTGGGCTTTGGGCAAACCAAATAAATCAACTGAAAGTTTACCACCCGAACTTGGGCTTTGGGCAAACCTTAAATCAAATCAAACAGACATATATTTAACCTTAAAGAATTTGTCACAACTTCATATTTCATTTCGAAAAAATAATTAAAATTAAAACTTCACAAAACTTGTCACAATTACAAATTCCATTCAGATAATATAATTCGTATGGAAATTCGTCCAAACTTCAAATTTCATTGAGATAAGATAAAATAAGTTAGTTTATGACGAACCCCGGGAACAGCTGTTCGTTCATGCACTAATGAAATTTAATGAAGGCAAATTAAATGAAAATCATTATCACTAACTAAATTACGCCTATAAATTACGCCTATAAATACGCGGTAGTGGTGTTGCCATAATCCGCCACATGGAAAGATCGAGAAACGGAACTTCCAATTGAAATACTTACATAAAATTATACATTTAAATGATTTTAAACGCGGAATCGAAAGCTGTATAGAAATATTTCTTCACATACTATAGCTTTATCAAAACTCCTGCCTCCCATGAAAATAATATTTTGCCCAATCAGATAAAATCGTCTCCGTCTATCAAAAATATCTTAAAAACCAATGAACTAATGATGATATTTCATTACCCGTAAATATATTTTACGCCCGAAAATATAATCCATTATAAACTGCGTTACAATGAAAGTAACATATATAGACCGCACAGGGGCATTATTTGTTAAACTGTCCAAATTTTGCCCATGTTAGATTTCCGAATAGTTTTAATTTACAAATTATAACCATTGTAAAATACTAGATGCATCAATTACTTTCTCTTTCACATGTATCTGGGTCTGACGGCTTTCCTCCTCACACTGCTAAAGTTACCTACGTGCAAGCCAATTATTGGAATAAAATTAAAAACCATATGTTAGTGCCGAAATGACCTAGTATGTCAAGTGGATGTTAAACCCATCATTCTCTCTCTCTCCTCTCTCTCTCGCTCGCTCCGTTCTCTCACGCACGCACATACACACGGACCCACACACCAAGACACACAGAGACAGAGAAACATCCACTCTCTCTCACAGCCCACACATACCATATTCTCCCTTTCCCTCTCTCTCTCTCACACACACACACACAACACACACGCACATACCCCCACCATCCCCTCGTTCTCTCTTTCTCACACACACATACACACTCTCTCTCACACACACACACACACACTCTCTCTCTCTCTCTCTCTGCATCCCCTTCTCCTTACAGTCTTTAACAACGGTACAAATAATATCTTTTCATGTTGTTCATTACAAAATGTGTATATATTTCCTCTCGGTCCTTTTGATAATTTGTATACCAATCTTACTCTTTTTTCCCTCAAAAATGGCGATTAGAGTGTGTCTTTACTCGTGTAGTTCTCTTTATGTTTTTCATTATCTATTTCAACTTTTTATTTTCGCCCCGAAACACGTAAAGTGTTATATTCTTGATATATCACTAGTAAATGATAAAACATTACGTAAAGCATATCCAAAATAATGATAGTATGTGAAAGAGAATGACACAGATTTTTTTTGATTGCTTTATATGTATGTTTTACAATAGTTAAGTTAAGAGGGCTGCGATACTTTACGTAACGAGTTATCAATTTTGTTTGATTTCGTTATACTTTGGAATCAATAATGCTTTTTTTTTTTCGTTTTTACTAAGTCAATATATATTTATTAGTCTGATTTCTTACTCTATCTAATACAAAAAGTCTAGTTTCGAGTAGTATTCCGTTTGAGGTTTTTAAAAGCATTCCGTGAAAAATATATAAAAATAAAACAACCGATTGGCCATAAAGAAATATTTTTTTGAGTGTAAATAGAAGATTTATCAATAACTTTCTCGAATTGCACCAAATTCGATAAAAATCAAAATATATAGAAATCGTAAAGTTTTAATTAATGTATTGACAACATATTCTCATCAGATATCTTGCAAAAGACGACGATAACTAAACAGAATTTTAATACTGACCTCTAGATATGGAAAAAATACATAGATCTCATATAAATACTAAAATCATAGACCAAAAGTAGCATATGCGTGAGTATATAGATAACACGCTACAAGTTTTTAATGAGAAACTTTGCAATATTATTATTATTATCTACCAGAAATATACATCACATTGAACATAACGATTCTGTCAACCGCGAGATAAAACACCAGCAACATAGATATATATATCTTCGGTGAAAGGTATACCACGAAAAAACGTATAATGATTTACAGGTGATTTTTACTCCTGAAGTAAGGGATGTGCTTTTTAAAAATACTCTCTTCAGTATTTAATAAACGATGATTTGTCGAGCTGTTTGACTTAAACCACGAGTTTCTAAGTATACGTATGTGTTAAACTAGGTAACGGAATATATTGCGATAATTGCACATGTATTAAAGTTTAAATGGCCAGTGTGCATATTACATATTATGCCGTGGATACGCACAGGGAAATAATGCATGTCTATTATTTAAACCGCCATAATAAACCAGTCAGAGACCTCAATTTAAAAAACTGCAATTCCGACGTATCGAGTTATGGTCAATGAAAGTACATTTAGGAAATATTTATCAATGAATGTCAGTTAAAGGAAATTGTCAAATGATGCTTACCCCCCCCCCCCCACCCTCATCCGTTTCAAAAAGATGGTAAGCTGGCACTGCCAGGCAGGATACGCCCACATTTTCGATAGATGGATAGAGGACAAGCAATACCGAAAGTGATTTTTCCTACAATCAAAGGCCAAAATTCATTAAGTTACAATTTAATATGCGCAAATATCGAAAAGAATCAAGATCTTTAGGTTATAAACATGCATTTTAAGTTTCATCAAAATCAAATTAAAATTGTGACCTCTACAGGGCCCACAACTTTAATATGCCATATTTTTACACTATTCGCGTACAAACAGCGGCCATTTTGTCTTGCAATTATGGTCTGATTTTCTAAAAATTCGAACTCAACCTTCAGTAGGGTGTAATGGTGATAGAGCCAAACGTTTTTTTAAATTGGATCTTAATCGTGACCTCCAGAGGGACCATAGGGGATTTTTCGAAACAATCAGGGGCCATAATTCAGGAAGTTACGATCCGATATGCGCAAATATCAAAAGGAACCAAGACCTCTACAAGGTCCACAACCTTGATATACCATTTTTTTTAACAGTATTCGCGTACAAACGGTGGCCATTTTGTATGGCAATTTTTGTCCGATATTCCCGAAATTCGAACTCAACTTTCCTTAGGGTGTAACGGTGATATAATTAAACGGTTTTTCAAATCGGATAATAATTGTGACCTCCAGAGGGACCACAAGCTAAACAAAGGTGATTTTGTGTATAAACAGGGGCCATAATTCAGGAAGTTACGATTCGATATGCGCAAATATCGAAAGGAATCAAGATCTTTTGGTTCTAACCATGCATTTCAAGTTTCATCAAAATCGAATTAAAGTTGTGACCTCTACAGGGTCCACAACCTTGATATACCATTTTTTAACAGTATTCGCGTACAAACGGCGGCCATTTGTATGGCTATTTCGGTCCGATATACCCGAAATTCGAACTCAACATTCGTTAGGGTGTAACGGTGATATAATCAAACGATTTTTTCAATCAGATAATAATTGTGACCTCCAGAGGGACCACAAGCTAAACAAAGGCGATTTTGCGTATAATCAGGGGCCATAATTCAGGAAGTTACAATGTGATATTCGCAAATATCGAAGGGAACCAAGATCTTCGGGTTATAACCATGCATTTCAAGTTTCATCAAAATCAAATTAAAATTGTGACCTCTACAGGGTCCACAAGCTTGATATACCATTTTTAAACAGTCTTCGCGTACGAACGGCGGCCATTTTGTATGACAATTTTGGTCCGTTTTTCCCGAAATTCGAACTCAACCTTCCTGAGGGTGTAACGGTGATATTATCGAACGGTTTTTCAAATCGGATAAAAATTGTCACCTCCAGAGGGACCACAAGCTAAAATAGGTGATTTTTCGGACAATCAGGGGCCATAATTCAGGCAATTACGTTCCAATAGGCGCAAATATCAAAAGAAACCCAGATCTTTGGGTTATAAACATGCACGTCAAGTTTCATTAAAATCGGATCAAAATTGTGACCTCTATAGGGTCCACAAGCTAAAAACGTGATTTTTCGTACAATCAGGGGCCATAATCCATGAAGTTTCGATCCGATACATGCCAATATCGAAAGCAGCCGAGGTCTTTTGGGGATAAAGCTATATTTCAAGTTTCGTCAAAATCGGACAAGAATTGTGACCTGTAGAGGGTCCACAAACAATTGTGGACGGACGGACGGACGGACGTCCAGACGGACAGGGGCGACGACATAATACGTCCACATGAAAATGTGGGCGTATAAAAAGTTGTAAATACAAGAGATAGCTCATTCCAGCCTATAACATTTTTATGGTCTGGATCGTGCCTGTGTCATTTAATAAATCGAGCAAATAATCGTCTAATAATGTGTTAAATTCCGTTGAGACTAAACTTCTGCAGTTTTTCAGGATGACGAAGGTTATTTTATCGTAAAGGTAACCCCATTTCGACGAATAACGACACACGTCTAATCACACACGCAACTTACAAACTCCTACACACAAGCAAACCCACCATACAGTTTGAAAGTTGTATTATCAGTTTCGATATCAAATCAAAGGACTATAAACGCAGAGGTATGTCGAAGTCACAGGTGGCAGGGTCTGTTATCATCAAAATTGTATTCTCGTAGTAGTAATCTATTTTGGTTAATGTGGTTACTTGTTTTTTTTTAACTAGATATATAGACGACCATCTAAAGAAGTTAAAAACATTTATAAATTTAAAAAAACGAATTTACAAAATAAAGAAATAAGAACTATTCTACAAAAATAAATATTCTACAAAAAAAAAAACATTTTCTTTTTTTTGTAACAAAACTAAGATTATTTATTTTGTTTTACAAACAGTAAGGTATTTTTTTTTTTGCTTTTGTTTTTTTTTTACAAAAAATAGAAATTGAATTATTCTTTACAAAAATAAGAAATTAAATTAATCTTTTACAAAATTAATTATATTTTTTTTAACAAAATTAATTATATTATTTTTACAAAATTAATTATATTATTTTTACAAAATTAATTATATTATTTTTACAAAATTAATTATATTATTTTTACAAAATTAATTATATTATTTTTACAAAATTAATTATATTATTTTTACAAAATTAATTATATTATTTTTACAAAATTAATTATATTATTTTTACAAAATTAATTATATTATTTTTACAAAATTAATTATATTATTTTTACAAAATTAATTATATTATTTTTACAAAATTAATTATATTATTTTTACAAAATTAATTATATTATTTTTACAAAATTAATTATATTATTTTTACAAAATTAATTATATTATTTTTACAAAATTAATGATATTATTTTTACAAAATTAATGATATTATTTTTACAAAATTAATTATATTATTTTTACAAAATTAATGATATTATTTTTACAAAATTAATTATATTATTTTTACAAAATTAATTATATTATTTTTACAAAATTAATTATATTATTTTTACAAAATTAATGATATTATTTTTACAAAATTAATTATATTATTTTTACAAAATTAATTATATTATTTTTACAAAATTAATTATATTATTTTTACAAAATTAATTATATTATTTTTACAAAATTAATTATATTATTTTTACAAAATTAATTATATTATTTTTACAAAATTAATTATATTATTTTTACAAAATTAATTATATTATTTTTACAAAATTAATGATATTATTTTTACAAAATTAATTATATTATTTTTACAAAATTAATTATATTATTTTTACAAAATTAATTATATTATTTTTACAAAATTAATTATATTATTTTTACAAAATTAATTATATTATTTTTACAAAATTAATTATATTATTTTTACAAAATTAATTATATTATTTTTACAAAATTAATTATATTATTTTTACAAAATTAATTATATTATTTTTACAAAATTAATTATATTATTTTTACAAAATTAATTATATTATTTTTACAAAATTAATTATATTATTTTTACAAAATTAATTATATTATTTTTACAAAATTAATTATATTATTTTTACAAAATTAATTATATTATTTTTACAAAATTAATTATATTATTTTTACAAAATTAATTATATTATTTTTACAAAATTAATTATATTATTTTTACAAAATTAATTATATTATTTTTACAAAATTAATTATATTATTTTTACAAAATTAATTATATTATTTTTACAAAATTAATTATATTACTTTTACAAAATTTGCGTCTCATTGGTCGACTAGGCACTGTCGATTGGTCAATAACACCCCAACCTCAAAATAAGAAAAAAATCACTGTGTATTGATATTATACGTACTATTTTCATGGAGATAAACAAAATTACAAAAGAATTGAAAAGGCCGAAGATAAATGGACACTATCATTACGGAAACTCTACTGGCGTCCAGTTCGTGGGAGGTTACAATTTAAAACCATTTGCGAATGTGTTTAATCAATTTATACCGACAATGCCAACCACACCTCACCCACTATAAACTGAAAATAAATCTTTGATTTCTATACTTCCCCGGCAATCCAACCGTTTTGTTTTTCGAGCGTCGCTAATTGTCGTTTTCCGAAATACGCGTTACGGTGAATACGTGTTCTCTGTCAGAGCAACTAAAAGTATACTATCACTCTTCGAAAACATCTCCCATCCGGTGTTTTAAGATTTACATAACAACCGGTTGCCATGTAAGATACCCCTACCCCCCCATATTTTCCAAGGGGTGCAGCAAATTGAAGCCATACAATAAAGGGGTCGTCACCGGGGAACTTACGAGTCGTTATCGACAGGGGAGTTATACACATACTTTGTTAAGTTTCATCAAATCAAATGCCAATATTGTGACCTCCAGAGTGTCAACATGAAAATGATGGCGTATAAAAAAAACTGATTTTTATTTTTACCCCCCCCCTTTTTTTTAAATGGTTTTGTTGTGTGTGTTCTTAGAAACTCTCGTGTGTAATGAAACACTATATAAATCGAACAATAATGAGCAGCTAAAATATTATATCACCTTACAAAAGCTCAACAATTTCTAGATATACACTTCTTCGTTGTTTCTTTAGTAACGGTGATAAGATTGTGTGTACAAGAAAACTAACGCAATGTATACTTTAAATTGGTGTCTTTATTATATACATTACAGTATCAAAATATTAAAACGAAAGGATTATGTCGAATATATGGGAAAATGAGATATATATGACATTTTATTATCACAGATAACTCAACACATTAAATGATATTTAAGAAAACTTTATTTTTTGGCATAATATGGCCACGACTGTAACCAAATAATTCAATTAATTCAAATTCAATTGTATTAAATAAATCAACTAAAAGTTTACCACCCGAAATTGGGCTTTGGGCAAACCTTAAATAAATCAACTGAAAGTTTACCACCCGAACTTGGGCTTTGGGCAAACCTTAAATCAAATCAAACAGACATATATTTAACCTTAAAGAATTTGTCACAACTTCATATTTCATTTCGAAAAAATAATTAAAATTAAAACTTCCCAAAACTTGTCACAATTACAAATACCATTCAGATAAAATAATTCGTATGAAAATGTGTCCAAACTTCAAATTTCATTGAGATAAGATAAAATAAGTTAGTTTATGACGAACCCCGGGAACAGCTGTTCGTTCATGCACTATGAAAATCATTATCACTAGCTAAATTACGCCTATAAATACGCGGTAGTGGTGTTGCCATAATCCGCCACATACTCAGAGCTCACCTTAACACTATACCATACCGCAGGAAGACAGCCGTTACAAAGGTGGGCGCAACATTAAGTTGCGGATCTGGAGGGGAAAACTGTAAAAATAAAGAAAAAACACTAAAGCAGAATCGAATTCTTAAGATACAGATTAAACAGATTTGAGCATAGGGGTATGTGGAGGGAGGGAAAATAAATTTGCAATAAATAAAAGGCCATACAAACTCTACGTTAAAATGCTGCTAACTGATAACGTGGCGTCAAAAGAAAGGCCTATTCAAGAGAGACAACTCTCAAATTAAGTTCAGATTACCTCCTTTTACCTAATATGATTACTGTGATAAAACGATTTAACCTTTTAGCGATTAAACCTAATTATCACAGATAATTCAACACATTAAATGATATTTAAGAAAACATTATTTTTTGGCATAATATGGCCACGGCTGTAACCAAATAATTCAATTAATTCAAATTCAATTGTATTAAATAATTCAACAAACGTTTACCACCCGAACTTGGGCTTTGGGCAAACCAAATAAATCAACTGAAAGTTTACCACCCGAAATTGGGCTTTGGGCAAACCTTAAATAAATCACCTGAAAGTTTACCACCCGAACTTGGGCTTTGGGCAAACCTTAAATCAAATCAAACAGACATATATTTACCCTTAAAAAATTTGTCACAACTTCATATTTCATTTCGAAAAAATAATTAAAATTAAAACTTCCCAAAAATTGTCACAATTACAAATTCCATTCATATAAAATAATTCGTATAAAAATTCGTCCAAACTTCAAATTTCATTGAGATAAGATAAAATAAGTTGGTTTATGACGAACCCCGGGAACAGCTGTTCGTTCATGCATTAATGAAATTTAATGAAGGCAAATTAAATGAAAATCAGTATCACTAACTAAATTACGCCTATAAATTACGCCTATAAATACGCGGTAGTGGTGTTGCCATAATCCGCCACATGGAAAGATCGAGAAAAGGAGATCTTGACACCGCCAACACCACTTTCCTATTAAATTAATTAACTGCCGTGACCCTACATATAAGACTACTAATAACTGGATAAATAGCTGTCCAGATACACCTGAATAACATGTAAGAATATATCATAGCCCAAAGGTGTTAAATGGGTACCATCGCTGCGGAAAAGGTAGGGATTAGAATGGCCTATTTCAGGGTAACTTATATAACCTCCCCCCAAATTTAAAACAAATTTAGCCAACTCCCTATTCACCCTTAAACGCGCCCGTTCAACTGCCTTATGTTTAAGCTAGCCCCTCCATATTAGCCGTGGTAAAATTTGCGACCAAACAATAAATGTACTCGGAAGAAGCTGTTTAATTTGCCTTATGGTTTCCATCATTTTAAAACGAAGTTGGAGTGAATTGCCTTGAGCTATATCATTCCCACCACAGTGTATCACAAGACATTCAGGTGCATCTTCCAGCGTAAGTAAAAAGTGAAGTCGTCGAATAAGCTGTTTCCAGACCATTCCTCTCTTTCCCTGCCACCATACAAAAGCATGAGTACGACTCAGGCCTAGCTGACTGCCTTGGTAAGAGGACTTAGCCCTAAGAAAAGAGTAGTAGGTTCAAAACTCTGGTGCATTTTTGGAATTCCGATCTGATGACGTCACAACATTCCACAGTTGTCACGTGACGTCAGACATTACATAGGTGTTCTATTTATAGCTTGAACTGTGACTGAACCCTGAGGTTATGAATAATAAAACAGGTATTTATTCTTTTGATCTCGTTTGAATTTTTTGTAACAAAAGGCGACCTGGGAAGGTCAACACATTACTTATTGGTGTATGGGGGTTGGGGTCGATATTCACCCTTTATAGCCAGGGTTCACGTTGAGTTCACGTGTAGTTATACCTGTGTTTTTTAAAACAATATTTTATTCAAGTTTTCTGAATGGGATTGGGGAACAGGCTTAGCCTATGTAAAACCCCTCTCCCTGTGTTAAGGGAGGCCGTGACCTCCGCTATTAAGTTTGACCAGTGATTTTGTTCTAAGCCAATAGTTTTAATCTACATATTTGGGTTGGGGAGGGGGGTAGGGGTTAGTTAAAGTTTCGAAAATCTAGGTATAAAAAAAGGTGGCTACACTTTTAAATGTAGAATTGTTTTATGAAGTTGAACAAGAGGTTAACATCATGAGTATCGCCGTGTATCGAAAGGATATTGGAAATGATTATTTGGTTGTGAAATGTATTTGGCAAGAAACGGTGTGTTATCACATCAGACTGTATGGTTACGGTATTAAGATAGATATCCAACCCTCACTGGTATCATGTTTTTGGAGGGGCAATGGCAAGCGTTGATGAGCATTGTCTCAGAGTTAGATGGGTATTTACAAAAAGACATTGTAAAGAAATCCGTGCCTATTGGTAATGACGTGTACGTAACGATCGACAGTAAATATCCTGGAGTCAACATTCGTAAATTTTGGTGGTGTAAAGAGGAGCGAATGCCAAAGCCTACCCGAAAGGGGGTTCATTTAAACTTGAAACAATGGGAGACTCTCAAAGCTAGCTTCAAAGAGTTGGGTGAAAATAATTTTACACGTGAGGAACCGCCCCTAGGTTTAGCAAAGGCGGAAACCTGTGTATAATTTCTGCCAAAACGTATTTTGTATTGGTCCGTCTGAGCGCACCAATAATATAACGATATGTATATGTATATATAAATAGATATCTGGCTATTGAGTTATCATACGAAACAACATGGCTTCACCCAAGATATCAGATGTTTCAGTCGGGTTGACACTAAGTTTAGGGGACAATGTTAATACAGCCCCTGAAATATTACTGAAGGCTGGTTATTTAGGGTTGAAGAGTCGGGTTGTTGATCGTTTCAAAAGATATTTAACCTGTACAAAACCTACGAAATTTGCCGTCAACAATGAGTTAAGCTGTGAATTGGGAAACGCCTGTCAAATGGTTCTGGAACGAAAAAACGGTAGACAATTGGTGATACCCGAAAAAAACTTTTCCGACCTGACAGCTGTGTCTCGAGTTACAAGATCGTTTAAGCGCGGTCGTTATCATGTGTATGGTTGCCCCCCTACCCAGACGGGTCTCAAAGTAAAGGATTGGAGTTTGTTAAAATCTGGACAAACGTGGCACAATACGCCTGAGGACTGTGTTTCTGCAGCAAACAATGAAGACTGGGACCAACCCGATTGCTACAGCACCGAAGTACGCGTAGAAGGGGTCTACGATGAAAATCAACTCATTTTCCACGAGGATCTTGTGGATGAGACGGAAAACGTTACCCTCCTCGTACCGTGTCCCATGTGCTCAAAACCAGTGCTTGCCAATGACGAACATTACTGCCCAGCCGAAAATTTACGTACGTTAGTTGTGCAAATCTTGGGAGACATGATCAACACGGAGATTTCAAAAAGTGTAACTGGTCCATGTGAAGGATGTCTCAATGATCGTGGTGGTCAGCTTGAACATACATGCGTGGGGATCGACCATTGGTTCGACGAAATCAACTTTGTGGACTTGTACTTTGAATCCTGTTTTCTAGGGTTAAACATAGATCGTTTTTTACAGATAGCACGATTCGTACCAGAGATTCGTGATCAGAGCGAAGTGTTGTTTCTACACGCCACGTTGTATTGGAAACCTCAAATCCTAGAATGTGTTCACATGTTGACTAACTAATTTTTTTATGATTATAATTTTCATTTTCTATATGTATTACATTTGTACTTTGATATAATAAAAGATTAAACATTTTTAAAATACACGAGAAACTTGTTTGAATGCCCCAGGTTTGAATTATCTAATCGATGATTTAATTTCTTAAAGTTCACAATTCAATTTACTAATACAAGAGACATTGATGTAATGTGAGGAACTCTTGCTTCATAATGTTTTGACTGGTTGCAAAGAAGGTGTTATAATGAATAGAATAACGAATAGTAATAACGCATCAAAAGAATGCAAGGTGTTTGTTTTACCTGTAAAGATTTCTTGGGTACAATCAACCCTGAATTTACATAGATAATACAAATTAAAAATGTTATCTGATAATATTAACCAAAATTTGAGGTATACATATTATGTCTCTATATATTATGCACAGAAAAAAGAAAGGAATCTGATTAAAGGCAAGGCCATTGACTCAACACGAGTTAAATGTAAATCTAAACTATTATCCATAAGTATATGGATAAGGGGAGAGCTGAAATGTTCAATTTAAGCAATAAAAAAAGCGGTAACATTAGATTACGGAACTTCCAATTGAAATACTTACATAAAATTATACATTTAAATGATTTTTTATTCACCCCCCCCCCCCCCCCCAACAAAATAAAAGAATCTTCACTGTCTGCTTTTATTCTACACCAAACAAGGAGTATTGCCGCCTCTAGAAAACTAAACCCTATTCTTAACAATCTTTACTAACTGATTGAAAAGAACATGAATTAATAATTGTAATGGTCTGTGTATACTAATTATTCTGTTACTAAAGTACTGATTAGTTTCAGAAGCTTAAAGTATCGTTTAAGCAGGCCTCTTGTAAGCTATTGTAAAATGAATCGGGGGTTCAGTTCGAATGAAATAGGGGGTACTATCTATACTAGTTTCTCTGAAATTCCGGGGATATACACTTACCAAACGCGGAATCGAAAGCTGTATAGAAATATTTCTTGACATACTATAGCTTTATCCAAACTCCTGCCTCCCATGAAAACACTATTTTGCCCAATCAGATAAAATCGTCTCCGACTATCAAAAAAATCTTAAAAACCAATGAACTAATGATGATATTTTATTACCCGTAAATATATTTTACGCCCGAAAATATAATCCATTATAAACTGCGTTACAATGAAATTAACATATATAGACCGCACAGGGGCATTATTTGTTAAACTGTCCAAATTTTGCCCATGTTAGATTTCCGAATAGCTTTAATTTACAAATTATAACCATTGTAAAATACTAGATGCATCAATTACTTTCTCTCGGTCTGACGGCTTTCCTCCTCTCACTGCTAAAGTCACCTACGTGCAAGCCAATTATTGGAATAAAATTAAAAACCATATGTTAGTGCCGAAATGACCTAGTTTATGTCAAGTGGATGTTAAACCCATCATTCTCTCTCTCTCCTCTGTCTCTCGCTCGCTCCGTTCTCTCACGCACGCACATACACACGGACCCACACACCAAGACACACAGAGACAGAGAAACATCCACTCTCTCTCCCACCCACACATACCATATTCTCTCTTTCTCTCTCTCACACACACACACACACAACACACACGCACATACCCCCATACCCACATCTGATCCCATTTGAGGAAATTGTTTTAAGAGGAAGAGACCAATGAGCATATCAGACTTTGGAGGACCTCCTCTGAATGACAAGCTTATCGATCTACCGAAAGAGTAGTTACTTATTTTACCTATATGTTCATCATCTATCCCTTCTGTGAAGATATTTTTTTAATGCAGGGAAGCCTTTCAGTTGACCTTAAGAGGTTTTTTTAAGAACGGACAGTTTATAGAAGTTGAGTGCTATTCATTCCCCCCTTAAGAGGATAAAATGGGTTGTCTGCCCTTACACCACAGTTGAAGAAAGGACTTTCAAAAAAAGCACAAGTGCAAAATTACAATACCTTCCTCCATCGACATGCCATAGTAACATATCATTTTATGTTGCTCTGTTTAAGATTCAAAGATTCAGGTATGACTTATGCAAGTTGTGACTGGCTGCCTAGTTCCAAGATCAATGTGTGATGAACTTTACATAACATCACATAAGCATACATTACAAAATATTTTCCAACTGGGGTAAATATTCCACAATGCCCATTATTCAACACTAGACATTTTTATGCATATCATGTAACTGCCAAATGCAACAGTATAGGTGAGTCACAAAAAAATGGAATAATTTTATCAGGACTTCAAAACGGAGAAGAATAAAGATTTACACTGATCCACACCTCAAATGCAGCCCCTGTTCACTCGTTTTTCGAAATAACCAGACGGTTCGAGGGACAACTATAACACACTGTAATAATATTTGCACTTGTGCATTGTATGTTTCTTCATGTAATTACATGTATCTATATCTGACAGGGAGAAGATTTAAAAAAGGCTATGCCTGTTCCCCAATCCCTATTCTGATAGAAATCTGTATTAAAAAAAACGCAGCCCCTTGTTAAACTGAAATGTGGAGAGCCACGGTATCCAAGTGGTTAATATGCTAACCAACTAGCCTGGAGGTCACAAATTAAATCCTGGTGTTCTTTGGGATTAATGGCGTGGTTTTTTCCCTGGTTAGTGGTGCAGGATAGAGGGCTTGGCAAGAAATTGTCCAGTGGTTAGGATGGGCTAAGAAACAGAGGTCCTGTGCATGTAAAAGACAACTTTGCAATTAGAATTCAAGGTCATGTGCATGTAAAAGATCTCTTTGCAATTGGAATTCAATATAAGACCAGACCGTAGTGGCATAAGCTCGTCTTTATTAGCCCAATCGAAGCAGAACAATAGGACTTCAAACCCCATTTCATTTCATTGCCATTGATTGAAATTTCGGTATATAGACACTGCAGTCAAACAAAAATACACAATAACAAAAACTACAGTTGAACATGGTTTTATTTTGAGAGTGGGATATCTTTACACAACGTTTGTTGGTTTTTATTTTGAGAGCGCCTTCAATTTATGTCTTTTTATTCTTTGAAGATCGGAATTTATTTTATTTTTTATTTTGATATAAGGGATATCTTTAAGTAGGGTATGTTGTTTTTTCATCCTTAAAATTTCTTTCTTCTTCATCATTTTTCCATTTTGAGAAATTTGAATTCCGATTGTTTCATTGTATGCATTTCTGCTCTCTTTAGTCCACTCAACTGCAATGAAAAAAATGATTAATTACTAATAATTGTCTTGCCGTCCATTAATCTCTTGGTAGACATCGTGGCCCAACGATTAAGTACTTTGCTGACTAACCGGGTCTTTGATAATTACTTGAAATAGTTCCTCTGGACTTTTTGGTGTAGTTTTGCCTTATTAGTAATGCAGAAAGAGCATCTAGTTGCCTGTATTCATTAGCTGTGTAGATTTGGCAATTCTTCAGAAAAAAATCATGTTGTTTCAGGCGCGGATCCAGGATTTTTTGCAGGGGGGGGGGTTAAGTTTGATAATTGCAGCGCCGCCAGCGGCGCTCGACCAATTAACGGGAAGTTTTGGGGGGCCTCCCCCAGAAAAATTTGGTAAATTAGATTCAATTTGGTGCATTCTGACGTATTTCCAGAAGGTAAATTCCAAAATTACAGGTCTAAATATCGCCAATAAAATCGCATAAAAAATTTTCTAGTCTGAGCAGGGAGTCCGGACCCCCTGGACCCCCCCTCTGGATCCGCGCCTGTGTTTAAAAGAAATGCTTACTTACCAATATTACTACCAGTACTTGACTTCGTTTTTTTGCTGGGTCCAGCTACAATTTAAAAAAAAAAACAGGTCATATAGAAACAAATGACATGAAATGGAATTTAACGTCAGGCAGGGCTAATGAAAATGGGCATACTCCATTGTGTGGCCATGCGGGAAATTTTGCGCAGGCAGCAGCACTATGGCTTACTCTTATATCGAATTCCAACTGCCAAGGGATCTTTAACACACACGCCGATGTTAACACAGGATATCGTCTTTTTCCCATCTGAACAACTAGATAGCTGTCATTTGCAGTGACAAGGATAAATTTTCTCAGCCTACATCAGGATTGAACCAGCATCTTACTCACTTAGTCACAACAGAATCCCATAAGAAAATTCTGTCCTCATAGCAGTGCTACAGCCTACTCTTATATTATAATTTTCAACTGTTGGACTTTTAATTGTGCTGCAAAGAGTAAGCAATGGACCTTAATTATTCATCCAATCAGAACTAGGCACTATTCCTTGCTTGGTCATCCGTCCTGCTACCTTGACAAAAGGAAATCGATCTCGGCCGATCTAGCAAGAAAACATGGCTCTTCGTGAAGGAATAAAATATTACAAGTTTCTTCTCACCTTCAACTGTATTGAAACTCTTTCTTTTCTTTTTATATTTGTTCAACATAGAATCATCAACTGTATCATTAGGTTTGCTTTCCTTGTTGGCCTTACTTAAGAAATAAGACTCGTCAGCTAAATAAAAAAAAAGCAAAATATGTAAAAAAGGGAAAAAAATTTTAAGCACTTTTTGAAGTTATGAGAAATCCTATTTTAAATTAATAAACACATGGTAAGAAATTTAAGTTTAATTATCATTTCCTATATTTATAAAATTTGCATTCTATTTATTCCAACATCATGGCAGAGAGCTTATAAAGGTCTCATGGAAAAACAACCATTTGTAACTTTACAATTGAAACAGTAAGTATGTGTAACTTACACACATCCATAACTTTTTCATCATCTGTACATTGCAAATCATCAAAAGTCTCTTCAGTGAAAAATTCTGAAAATTTAAAGATAAATTTATAAGCTATTTTCTGATCTAGATATTATTCACATAATCCACCACAGCAATATTAACTGTGGACACATATTCATCTTATGCTATGAAGGTTTGAAATACCTTCAACATTCTCTGACTTGAGAGGATATCCTCTAAAGTCTGTACCCAATGCTTTTACATTCTCTAGCTTTGAGGAATAAAGAGGATATCCTCTAAAGTCCAATCACTTTAACATTCAATTGGTGACAATGTTTTTTGGTCATATCTTTTTGTTCTAATTAGGATAGAGACTTCCTATTTGATCTATTAAGACACTCGAGTGGGGCTGTAAAATGATTGTTATGTTGTAAGGCATTTATTTGTAAATTATATAATGCTATTCAATAAAAAACAAATGTGCAAATTGTAATGCATTTTTATATGTGTAAATTATTTAATGTTATTTAATAAATTTGTTAAAATCAACACATTTTTAAAAGTGTAAATTATTTCATGTTTTATAAAAGTTAAATATTTGTCAAAATCAATACAGTTTTATTCTTAAAAAAAGATATGGACTATAGTTTATAACACCATTGTTCTAGGATTAACTCTGGATTAGCGGCAAAATTTGACATCAAAGCCTGCCGGCAAAGTGGGAACACCCCATGCTGATGTCTATAAAATTAGACAATAGAGCTGCTATTTTGGCAAATTGTCCCTCATAGCACAATGCATGGTGTATGTATGTTTTCATTAGCCAAGTAGGAGAAGAACACTAGGACATTAAACCCCCATTTCCATTTCTTACATTCATTTTTTGATTATTCAAGTGAATTTTGTGACTAAGTTTCAAATGCTAGAATGGTGTTTCGTAGAAAAGTAACAAAAAGACAGTCTATCTTACCACTAACTGAACTTTCAATATCTATCTCATCAATAGTCTTTCCATGATATTTTGTCAGGCCCCCAGACTCGGCCAACAACAATAGCTTAGCAATTTTAGTCTTCTCTATTGTTGACGACATGACTCTATAAAAGTTTTTATGAACATTAATGGTATGTCCAAGATGGTTTGTGATCCAATGTAATTGGTTTTCTGAAACATTGAGTACCTGTAAAATGGTAAAATAAATAAATAGCTAATCAAACATTAAACATTTTTTTTGAAAATGGTCTGATATTAAAAACTACATTGTTGAGAGAATACTCCTGGAAAAATTGCCCAAATAAATCAGTTTTGTTCTGCCATAAGCATGTATTATAGTTTATCTGAAATTTACTCCTCCAATATAAACTCACACATGCAAAAAGTTTAAATTTCAGTACGTACATACAGTAGTTAATCACAGTTTACTGAGTATCCACAGAAAATCAGTGTTGATGAATTGACCAATTACATACAGGTTGATCATGCATGGAATGATCCCAATCAAAGAACAACATACTAACTTGACAATCAGATCTGTTTAAAATATACTTACTTGGGTTGCTGTAGCAATATACTTTCTCAGCAAAGTTGATTTAATTAGCTTAGGATTTTCAAGTTTCAGGTCCTTCATTACGTTTTCTAAAGCATCGTAAGCTCTAACAGCACCCTTGCCTGGATAATAAATGAAGTTTACATAAATATTTTGAATGTACTTTTTCAGAGAGAGAAAGAGAGAGAGAGAGAAAGAGAGGGAGAGAGAGAGAAAGAGAGATCATTTCGGGACTAACATGTGGTTCAATTTTATTTCAATAATTTACTACCACACAAGGGTTTTTAGTAGTTGGGGGAAACTAGAGGACCCGGGGAATACCCATGAGGTTGGACAGACTTGTGCATAGGGGTCTTTGGAGGAGAGAAGAAACTGGAGGACTCATCCTATAGGTTTGGCAGCTGATACCCTACTCTTCACAGATTGAAACCTTGTCGATGACAGACCTTTTTATGAAGCACACTCTTTATACTACTCAATTCCATCGGATCAAAACCCTTGATATATTTTTTTTTGTGTCTATGTCTCTATTCTATCTTGTTCGTAGGTATATCTTGTAGATATTTGTTTTGCATTTAGTACGGTTCTCCTGCACTAACTATTGTAAGTTACATTCTTAAATAATGATTGTTACACATACCATAATTGGCAAAAAGAAAAGGACTGTCTGCAACATCAACAGACTTTCTGACTGCATCATCAGCAAGCATGTCCATTAAAAACTGACATTCCTTTGGAATCAGGACTGGTACCTTTCGACCCCGTTTTCCTCTAATATTGACCACATCATATAATTTGCAGAGTTCTATTTCTAATGGCGTTAAATGTTTGGTGAAATCTTTTAAGTCTGCATCAACATTTCTTTGCTTGTAACATTCAACACTACAAAGAAATTTACAGTTCATTATTTATAAGAAATTAGGATTTTAATGACTTTTTTTTCTTTTTTGTGCATTTATCAAGTAATATTTAAACAGACACCTGCTTTGCTGTTATTTAGTTTATTGTAAGGAGTTGTGTATATATATGAAATGAAATTCAGGTTAATCTATAACTAAATGCTGGTGTACTAACACGTCACATAGACAGGGAAGACGCAAAGTAAAACTATTGCAATAACAAGAAATACACTGAAAATATTCTAATTGTTGACACAATATTTATACACATACCTCATCGCTTCCAACTCTCCCGGTCTGCGTTTGTTAAATGTAAGAAGCCTTGTCTCCACTAACTCAACAGCCCGTCTGTAGGATGATCTATCTTTAATTACTTGGATTTTGGATATCTGCTTTTTCAAATAATCTGCAAGCTTGCTTAGGTCTTCTCCACTGGGTAAAGACACCACTTTGTTAAATTTTCTTTCAGTCAATGTTGCACATGCTGCGGCAGAAATTCTTTCATTCCAATTTTTCTTTAACAGCTTGCTGAAGTTCTTCGCTTCTCTGACCTGTTCATCATTTTTTGTAATTATACCGTTTGTTTCCTTGATGTCTGACATTTTCTGAAGATCATGACCTAACTTTAAAGCTGTCGATGGCTTGTCGAGATTTGTTTCTTCACCACCCCCAACTTTAATGGTGCCTTCAATTACTGTTTCATACATTTCTGGGCATAAGAATTCATTCATACTTCTTTTAGTTGCATTTATTTTTCGTAGTTCTATTAAAAGACGAGCTGTTGCCCGCATACGGGTGTTGGTGTAGTTAGCTCTTCTCAGTTTGTTTTTGCAGCTTTTCCGGAGCCACATGTTTCCAAGCTCTAAGATCAGTGGGTCTGACGTTGCAACTTTACCACATTCATCTTGCACCATGGTTGTAAGTACTTCTTTACTCAATGAATTTGATGCACCCTCATAATAACCCATCAGAATTTTACTCTTGATTTTTAAGCTTCCTTTACTTTCTATTTTCTCGCCTTTGGCAATGCATCTATATCTATGCTTTGACTGATCGGTTATCCATCCCAGGCAGTTAGGACATGGTCCAAAATCTGATAAGTGATAGAAACTCTTTCTTTTTGGTCTCCTCAAGGGGATAATTTCTCCTTTACCACAAATTTTTACCCCCATGTTGTGCTTATGATTTCCCTTATTTCTGAGAATCTGTAAATTTCTTTGTCTTATGCCATTCTTCTCTTTTCGAACATCAATACTGTCTGTCTTTTTTGGTTTCATCTCCATTAAATCAGATATTTCCTTTTTATCACTATGCATCCTTTCTAGATGGTCAACTGGTTTACAAACCAGCACACCGCAATACAGGCAACTGTGCTTGTTACTGAATACCCTAGCACTCTTTTTGATCTGTCCATTTTTTCCAACTGTTGATTTCTGGATACCTCTAATAAAAACTTCTTTATGATCTTTGAAAAATATTCTGTGATCCTCCTCAATTCTTTTTCGGAAGGCACCAATATCAAGTACTGGGATAACATCACTGTCTTCGGATGCTGAATCACTTACAGGTGAATAATCACTATCTGCATTTGAGTCATCACCATAATCACTTTCTTGGTTTGATGACGGCCATGTACTCGGACTACCTTCTGAATGAGTATCTGGATCTGAATTACTTTGGTCCAATCCCGGATCTGTTTCGTCTGGAACAAGGAATATTGATGGTAAGCTCTGGCTTGGAAAAATATCATCATCATCATCCCCTTGACATGATTCATTGCTGTCTAGTGATGCAGTTGATTTTGACACCGACTTCTGGTTTAATTGAATGACATCATCGTTGTCTGGTGATTTAGTAGATTGTGGCACAGAGTCTACGTCTGGAACAAGGCATCTGAATGGTAAGTTCTGGCTTGGAAAAATATCATCATCAAGGAATATTGATGGTAAGCTCTGGCTTGGAAAAATATCATCATCATCATCCCCTTGACATGATTCATTGTCGTGTAGTGATCCAGTTGATTTTGACGCCGATTTCTGGTTTAATTGAATGACATCATCGTTGTCTGGTGATTTAGTAGATTGTGGCACAGGGTCAATGTCTGGAACAAGGCATCTGAATGGTAAGTTCTGGCTTGGAAAAATATCATCATCATCATCATCATCAACCCCTTGACATGATTCATTGTCGTGTAGTGATCCAGTTGATTTTGACACCGACTTCTGGTTTAATTGAATGACATCATCGTTGTCTGGTGATTTAGTAGATTGTGGCACAGAGTCTATGTCTGGAACAAGGCATCTGAATGGTAAGTTCTGGCTTGGAAAAATATCATCATCATCATCATCATCATCAACCCCTTGACATGATTCATTGTCGTGTAGTGATCCAGTTGATTTTGACACCGACTTCTGGTTTAATTGAATGACATCATCGTTGTCTGGTGATTTAGTAGATTGTGGCACAGAGCCTATGTCTGGAACAAGGCATCTGAATGGTAAGTTCTGGCTTGGAAAAATATCATCATCATCATCATCAACCCCTTGACATGATTCATTGTCGTTTAGAGATCCAGTTGATTTTGACACCGACTTCTGGTTTAATTGAATGACATCATCGTTGTCTGATGATTTAGTAGATTGTGGCACAGGGTCAATGTCTGGAACAAGGCATCTGAATGGTAAGTTCTGGCTTGGAAAAATATCATCATCATCATCATCAACCCCTTGACATGATTCATTGTCGTGTAGAGATCCAGTTGATTTTGACACCAACTTCTGGTTTAATTGAATGACATCATCGTTGTCTGATGTTTTAGTAGATTGTGGCACAGGGTCAATGTCTGGAACAAGGCATCTGAATGGTAAGTTCTGGCTTGGAAAAATATCATCATCATCATCGTCATCATCATCATCATCATCCCCTTGACATGATTCATTGTCGTGTAGTGATCCAGTTGATTTTGACACCGACTTCTGGTTTAATTGAATGACATCATCGTTGTCTGGTGATTTAGTAGATTGTGGCACAGAGTCTGTGTCTGGAACAAGGCATCTGGATGGTAAGTTCTGGCTTGGAAAAATATCATCATCATCATCATCATCAACCCCTTGACATGATTCATTGTCGTCTAGTGATCCAGTTGATTTTGACACCGATTTCTGGTTTAATTGAATGACATCATCGTTGTCTGGTGATTTGTGGTCTGAATGAATGACATTGTCATCATCATCATCCAGTGGTCCAGTTAAGTTCTGAGTTGAATGAATAATGTCATTTTCATCTAAATTTAATTCCTTGATTTTGTTGAAATCTCCAAGAAATTTTGCATGCAAGTGCCTCAGATGTTTACGTTTAAGTTTTCCTGAAAAGCAAACACAAAATAAAATGCATGTTATTAAATTCATATTCAACATTGCTAATTACAACATATTACAGTACATGTATATGAATCCAGTATTATCTTGTATTGGTATTCAAATTTTATTTGCTTATTTAAAAAAATAGCAATTTGAGTACATACATGTATTAATGTGGATTAAATCGTTTGAAATTTGATATTTTTTAAAAAATGCAAATGTAACACCGAGTCTTTAAAGATACATTATGTAAGGAAATTCCATTCAAATTACTCTATTGCGAGCGAAGATATTAGTCTTTGAAGTTTTGCGGAGATGTGTGCAATAATTGCAACCACAGTACGGGCCGTTCGAATCTAAGTGTTGCTCCCCCCATTGTTAAATTAAATCAAAATATGTTCAAATCTATTTAATATCGGAGAAATGGATGCCTTCAAGAGTTGATTATGGCCTTGATCACTTAATGCCTAATTAATAATTTACATAACATTTCAGGCCTAAAGAAGGACCTGCAATAGGCAGATTTAACTCTTGCATAATGTATCTTTAATGATAAGACATGAAAAATCTGCTGAACTGAAACAAGGCTAGAAATTCACACAAATGTCTGAATCTAATTCGTGCAAGCTACCGGTAGACATTAAAATAATAACTGGATAAAACATTGATGGATTCACTGACTAGTTTTCAGGTAAATTTAAATCATTGAATATAATTTCCTGATATAGAACATCGAATACACGGAGAGAAAAAAACAGTGGATATTTTCCTCAACAGAATCTCCATTGACAAATTCTAATGACATGTGACATACCTTGGAATTATGTCAATAAACCAGGCTTAATTTTAAAAATATTATTTAAGGCTCTATCATAGTCGTACATAATTTTATTTTATACCAATTTCAGTTATGGTTGTCACTTGATCATTGTGTCGTTTCTATATCAACTAATGAATAAAAACTTGTTCAAGTTAGGTGACTGTTACTTGAAGGACAAAGGAAAATAAATTTGGGCTGGGCATTTTCTAATACTGGCAATAAACATAATTTGTTTTTGAGTCAGTATTATTAAGATTCGAAAGATTCATGCAGATTGCATATATATTAGAATCCTCTTAGATTCTCGCAAAAAAATGACGAATTTCTAGCCCTGTGAAAACTTATGAGAACAAAGAATGAAACTGTAACATCAACAACTAACAAAATGAAAAACATCTGCCATTATTTTCTTAAATTTTAATCTTTCCTTAAAGATACATTATGGGAGATTAGATAAGGAGTTCGCAGTTCTCACTACAATAGTTAAAAACTAGCTAATGTAAAGGCAACTTGCTGAAAATTTCAATCACATTGATCCACTATTAAATTAGAACCAAGCGAATGAAAGTTTCACTTATTTTCAGGCCTAAAGAAAGTCTTACAATAGTCAGATTTTGCTCCTGCATAATGCATGTTTCATTTACAAGTCAAAATAAACTCTCCTGAAAACTATCAGAGTTTGGACAAGTATGTTTGGTATATTCGTAGCGGAGCATTTGAGCATTTGAAATTTGAACAACTAACCAGTGAATTTTGACCATTAATTAATGGATAATATACTATATATGTTACATGTATGGAATTATGGGGCGGATATTCAGGTTCAGGTAACTACTTTGCCCCCTCCCCCCCAATAAACCATAACCCCAAAAAGAAAAAACTTTAACATGAACAACCATCAACAGAATCAAAATTATTAGTCATTGTTTTTTTTATATTTGGCAGTGGCAGGTGGTCGGTCGCCATGCAAGATACGTCCACATTTTGCAAGAGATGAATAGAGAACAAGCTTTAAAAAAGTGATTTTTCGTACAATCCAGGGCCATAACTCAAGAAGTTATGATTTAAAATGCACGAAAATTGAATAGAACCAAGATCTTTGTGATATAATGATAAATTTAAAGTATCATCAAAATCGGTTCACAATAGTGACCTCTAGAGGATCCACAAGCATACTTTATGCTTACGGAAGTCAACCATTTGTCCGACCATTATAAGTGTGTAGCGGTGATACAAGTATATTCGAATGTTTTATTTTCAATCGGATAAAAATTGCGACACCAATAGGGTCCATAAGCTAAAAACGTGATTTTCCGTACAATCAGGGGCCATAAATCAGGAAGTTATTGCACGATATGCACAAATATCAAAAGAAACTAAGATCTTTTGGTTTATAAATTTAAATTTCAGGTTTCCTAAAAACTTGTTGATGATTGTGACCGCTACAATGTCCACAAGCTAAAAACATGAATTTTTGTACAATCAAGAGCCACAATCTATGAAATTATGGTCCGATACATGCCAATATTGAAAAGGAAAAGAGAACACAGGGAGATAAACTTGTATTTCAAGTTTTGTTGAAATTGGATAAAAATTGTGACTTTTAAAAGACTAACGGACAGGGACGACGACAATGTAAGTCCACATGAAAATATGGCTGTATATAAAAACATCTGAGTTGGTACATGGCGAGGTGTATGGTATTATAAGTATTAGGGGGAATTGTTCGTTTCAATCATAAGTTAGAGGTACATGTACTAACCTAGAGTAGATAGCCAAGGGCATAATTCTCAGCAAAATGATTGTACAATTACGCAGTGAATTTTGACCATTTTTGAATGATATAAGATAAATACAGAATATATGGTGAGAGATTTTCAGATGAGAGGAAGAGAGAACTATGTCATTTCAGGACTAACATATGGTTTTAAATTTTATTTCAATAATTCGCTTGCGCGTAAGGGTCTTAAGTAGTGGGAGGAAACCGGAGTACCCTGAGAAAACCCACGAGATTAGACAAGCGACCCTACTCCTTGCCACATACAACCGGGGATTCGAAACCACGCAGATTCAGATACCTTGATAAAAAAAACAATGTCAAAATTAGAAATCTTAACAAACAACAAAATAATATTTTTACTCAAGGACTCAACAGGTATTTTTTGTGTAAGGTAATTAACAAACGTGCAAAGTTTGCCATTTATTTATTTTTTTTGCAAATTAATACCTTCACCATTTTTCATTATTTCTGATATTTCTTCAGAATTCAAATCAATCAATCTTTTTATCTTTGAAGTGCTTCTAACATCAATTCTGTGGAAATGGAATCCATTTTGTTATAAAAAAAAGTTTGATTTGGGCATGGTAAAAATATAATATGACAAGCCGTTGCTACCTGTATGCCAGATGCTACCACATTTAGCAAGAGGCACATGTAGCAATATACAATATTAATTCACCATTGCTTGACAAATATGTGAAACATGGATAGGCTACATGTACAGTATGGACCTTACATGTATAAGGTCCATGCCTAGATGTACATGTAGCATCTGGAACTTCATAAAATTGCACGTTTACATGTTGATTAACAATCAATAAACCAATATACAATCAGATATCATAAGAAACAAGGCAATATATCAATATACATATATAGACTTTGGCCAATTTTATCCCCGTATTTTGTCTTTCATTATAATAGACAACAGTATTTTGAATTTACCAGGACAAGGTGCCATATAAGCAAGGAAGTGGCTCAACGACCGGATCCGGCTACTTACGAAAATTTACTACAAAACCGGACCTCAACAAAACTGGATATTTGACCAATCCTAACCCCAACCCTACAAGCCCGCGTATCTCTTCACCAATATGTCTCTTTACTCTTAAATTCGATTCATCGCCTCTAAAAGTGAATTAAGGGACGTAAATTCCGCACCAACAAGGATGCCTGTGTAGAGGCCGCCATATTGGAAAAAACGCTAATAACCATGTGATAAAATTGGCCAATCAGAGAAGATAACCGGTTTCGTAGTAAATATTTGCAGGGACCTGTAACCGGTCGTTTAGACACTTTCTATAAGCAAGATCGCAAGAAGTGTTCAATCTGTCCTTTCAACTTATTCCCGAGTCTGAAACATCGCCCACCCGAGTCTGGAATGTCACCTTAACAAGTCCGAAACATCAAGGTCATATTATTGTGAGTCTGGAATGTTTTAAGTCCAAAATGATGTGGGACCAAATAACATGTAATCCCGGATGGCGGTCAGCCCCTATAAATTATCCATATCAGCCATGTTTCCTATTAGCTTGCATTCAGGACAACACATCACAAAATGAAAAAGTTTCTTAAACTTAACTCACGTGTTTTCTTCGTCTATAAAAGAGACTGTTATTCGTCTAGTGCCAGTAGTGGATACTGTTGAAATGTAACCTGGCCAAAATATACCATCCACCTTCACAAACACCTTGTCGTTATAGTTAAACTTCTCCATTGATTTTAATGTTCTGTCTGTATCAAAATTATAATGACAGCACTCAACAAAATTATACATTGAAAATATACAGACATATAAACAAAAATGTACGAAAAATCATCATCAATAAGCAAAATTAAAATGTCACAGATTAATGTCACAAAGCTTGGTACAGAGAAAGCAAAAACATTTGTGATTTCATGATTAAGCCTAATCCTAATCAATCTAATTATTTCTTATCACATCTGATGATGTGTTATATTATAAATTACTAGTTATAATCAAATAATCACATGTGACATCCTCTCAAGACCTAGATGATAGATCTAGATCTACTTCTGTTTAGAACTATTGAAATATATAAATGAATAATTTTTGATGAAGTTAAGTGTGAAAATATGAGATATAATAATATGAGGATAATACTTACTGTTCACACAATTTTTAAGACTAAATTGCTGACAAATTTCTGATGAGGACTTCGTAGAAAAACACACACTTTTAAAGATGGCCGTCACTAAAAAGTAGCTTTGAACATCAAGGCATATCTTATGTATAGCTATAGTTTAACCTCGTGTCTGGATAACAGAGCTTCAAAGGGAAGCCACTCTGCTTAAGTGATGACTAAGAGCATGATTTCCATCAGTGAGTGCACACGGTCACCAGACGTGTGCACAAAAAAAAAGTGAGTGTACCCTTGTGAGCATTTTTTGAAATAGTATCAAATTACTCCTCAGGGGGGGTCTATGGTGCGTTTGAACATTTTATTTTTGGGAGGATATCCTCCTCTAAAAAAATATACTCACAAGCACATCAATATCCTCACATTGGATTGTTCGTGAGAGCATACCCCCACCATCCCCTCGTTCTCTCTTTCTCACACACACATACACACTCTCTCTCACACACACACACACACACACACACTCTCTCTCTCTCGCTCTCTCTGCATCCCCTTTTCCTTACAGACTTTAACAACGGTACAAATAATATCTTTTCATGTTGTTCATTACAAAATGTGTATATATTTCCTCTCGGTCCTTTTGATAATTTGTATACCAATCTTACTCTTTTTTCCCTCAAAAATGGCGATTAGAGTGTGTCTTTACTCGTGTAGTTCTCTTTATGTTTTTCATTATCTATTTCAACTTTTTATTTTCGCCCCGAAACACGTAAAGTGTTATATTCTTGATATATCACTAGTAAATGATAAAACAATACGTAAAGCATATCCAAAATAATGATAGTATGTGAAAGAGAATGACACAGATTTTTTTGGATTGCTTTATATGTATGTTTTACAATAGTTAAGTTAAGAGGGCTGCGATACTTTACGTAACGAGTTATCAATTTTGTTTGATTTCGTTATACTTTGGAATCAATAATGCTTTTTATTTTTCGTTTTTACTAAGTCAATATATATTTATTAGTCTGATTTCTTACTCTATCTAATACAAAAAGTCTAGTTTCGAGTAGTATTCCGTTTGAGGTTTTTAAAAGCATTCCGTGAAAAATATATAAAAATAAAACAACCGATTGGCCATAAAGAAATATTTTTTTGAGTGTAAATAGAAGATTTATCAATTTTATCAATTGCACCAAATTCGATAAAAATCAAAATATATAGAAATCGTAAAGTTTTAATTAATGTATTGACAACATATTCTCATCAGATATCTTGCAAAAGACGACGATAACTAAACAGAATTTTAATACTGACCTCTAGATATGGAAAAAATACATAGATCTCATATCACTAAAATCATAGACCAAAAGTAGCATATGCGTAAGTTTATAGATAACACGCTACAAGTTTTTAATGAGAAACTTTGCAATATTATTATTATTATCTACCAGAAATATACATCACATTGAATATAACGATTCTGTCAACGGCGAGATAAAACACCAGCAACATAGATATATGTATCTTCGGTGAAAGGTATACCACGAAAAAACGTATAATGATTTACAGGTTTGTTTTACTCCTGAAGTAAGGGATGTGCTTTAAATACTCTCTTCAGTATTTAATAAACGATGATTTGTCGAGCTGTTTGACTTAAACCACGAGTTTCTAAGTATACGTATGTGTTAAACTAGGTAACGGAATATATTGCGATAATTGCACATGTATTAAAGTTTAAATGGCCAGTGTGCATATTACATATTATGCCGTAAATACGCACAGGAAAATAATGCATGTCTATTATTTAAACCGCCATAATAAACCAGTCAGAGACCTCAATTTAAAAAACTGCAATTCCGACGTATCGAGTTATGATCAATGAAAGTACATTTAGGAAAGATTTATCAATGAATGTCAGTTAAAGGAAATTGTCAAATGATGCTTACCCCCCCCCCCCCCACCCTCATCCGTTTCAAAAAAAGTTGTAAATACAAGAGATTATTATTATTATTATTAAAACATTTATATAGCGCTAATTCCACCAACAGTGTTCAGAAGCGCTTTACAATCATATACCAGTAAAACAGAAAATATATAAAACAACTAAAAGACTACAAAAAGATGCAATATAATAAAATAATATATATCTAATTAAAAGCCTTTTTAAATAAGTAAGTTTTAAGAGCACATTTAAAAGATTGTACTGAAGGGCTAGAACGAATATCAGTATCAGAACCAGATGGTTTTAAATCATTCCACAGGTTTGGGGCTAGAAATGAAAACGATCTTTCACCATATGTAACCATTCTAGCTGATCTTGGTTTGAGACGATAAACGTCATTTGAACTACGGAGACTGCGAGCATTTGTTTGTTTTTCAATTAGATGACATAAATAAGATGGGGCTAAGCCATGAAAACATTTATAAGCAGTTAAAAGGATCTTAAATTGAATACGATATGGAATGGGAAGCCAGTGAAGTTGTTTAAGTATGGGAGTAATATGATCATGTCTCTTCGTAAGGGTGTTTCGTGCAGCGGTGTTTTGAACTTTTTGCAATTTGTATATTAATTTATTGGGTAAGCCGGATAAAAGTGAGTTAAAAGTATCAAGTCTTGAAGTAATAAAAGCATGAACAAGCGTTTTAGTTGAATCCGGGGTAAGAAATTTACGAATTTTGCCAATATTACGGATATGAAAGTAGCAGGATTTACAAATATTGTTCACGTGATTAGACATGGTCATTTTACTATCAAAAAAAGCTCCAATATTGCGAACAGAGTTACTAGGAGTAATTTCATTTCCATCAATCTTAATCGAATTGGAATCAGTTATGCTGTTGAGGTTATGATTAGATCCAAGCAAAATAAATTCAGTTTTATCACCATTTAAGCATAGAAAATTTACAGACATCCATAATTTAATTTCATTGATACACTGCTCAATATTAGATTTGCTCAAAGCATGCTCATTCGCATTTAAAGGATTAAAACTTAAATACAGCTGGGTATCATCAGCATAAATATGATAGTCAAGACCATGTCTTTTAACAATTTTACCAACTGGAGCAGTATAAAGAGTAAATAAAATGGGTCCAAGGACCGATCCTTGTGGTACTCCATATAAATTCTTATGATAGTCTGACGTCACATTACCGATAACAACCCTCTGCTTTCTATCAGTAAGATAACTTTCAAGTAGCTGAAGTGCAGAGCCTTTGACACCAAAGTCTGTCTGAAGTCTTAGTAGCAGGACAGTAGAATCTATGGTGTCAAAGGCTGCGGACAAATCTAAAAGTACTAAAAGAACACAGTTTCTATTGTCTATTGACCTTAATATATCATCTTGCACTTTAAATAGCGCCGTCTCAACACTGTGAAACTTACGATATGCACTCTGTAGACTATCATGAAGGTTGTGTGTGTCAATATGTTCAATCAGTTGTTTGGCTATACATTTTTCAAAAAATTTGGAGATAAAACTTAAGTTTGATACAGGACGGTAATTTTTTAGCACATTTCTATCTAAAGTTGATTTTTTAATAACTGGAACGACATTAGCAACTTTAAAACAATCAGGTACCTTTCGTTCTTGGATACAAGAATTTATGATATCAGTAATCACAGGTAAGAATAAATTAAGGTTTTCTTTTAGTAAAGATGTGGGAAGGGGGTCAAGAGGGCAGGTCTTAGGACCTGACGATTTAATCATATCTGACACAACAGATTCGCTAACTAAATCGAAATTGTCAATGCACACTTCCGTTGGCGTCTCATATTTGGGTACAGGATCACAGGAATTGTTACATTTATCAAGTTCTGTTCGTATACGTGTTATTTTATCGGAGAAGAAGTTTGCAAACTCTTCTGCTAGCAGACATTTATCAGTGCAATCAGGTAAGACAACAGTCGAGGAGGAATGTTCAATCAGTTTATTAACAACACAGAATACTTCTTTCTGTTTGTTGGCACTATTTTGCATTTTTTCATTGTAGAAGGAAACTTTTGATTGTTCAATGATATATTTGACTTTGTTTTTCTCTTCTCTATAAAGATCTTTATGAATATGAAGGGAGGTCTCGCGCCACTTTTTCTCAGCTTTTCTGCGTATTTGTTTTGCTTCAGCTATTTGATGGTTACTCCACTCATTTCCTGGTCTAACAGTAAATGTTTTAGTGGTTAGCGGAACTAGATCATCAATGATCTTTCTCAGTGTTGTATCATACAAATCAGCTTTTACATTCACATCACATAATTCACGGATATCGGAAAAGTTTGATGTACCAATTGTTTCACAAAAGGTATTGTTGCTAAGAGATTTGAATTTGCGAAACGATATTGTTTTCTTGTCTAAGGGCGGCTTCTTCGTTATAATTTTAAAGGTGATAGGAAAATGGTCTGATAGTAAGGTATCTTCCACCAGTACATCATCTATATGTATCTCATCTTGGCGTGTAATGACAAAATCAAGAAGATGACCTTTATTATGTGTCTTTTTGTTGACATGCTGTTGAAGATTGTAGGTAAGCAATATTTCCCGAAAACGATTACTCAGTGGGTCAGAACTGTTTTCAAAGTGAATATTAAAATCGCCAAGTATCAACAAGTCGCCTTTTGACATTAACTTTGTTTCAAGAAGTGATGTAAATTCCTCAAAAAAGTCATTATTATTTGAATTTGGGGGCCTATAAACAATTAACAGTTGCAGAGATTTGTTCAGGTTCGATATCAAACAATCAAGGCACTCAAACGATTTGAATACCTCATTTGACTGCAAAGATATTTTTAAAGTTGACTTGTAGACAAGTCCAACGCCACCACCCCTAGACGCACGTGGGATGTGTAGAAAGCTGTAGCCTTCTGGAAGTATAGCCGAAATTGTCACTGAATCTGAGTTCTGGCTAAGCCATGTTTCAGTAATCGAGCACAGATCTAATTCTTCATCTACAATAAAATCATTTATGTCACTGGTTTTATTCCTAATAGATCTAGCATTAATTAATCCTGCTTTTAAATATGTGCTAGACTGATATGAAACTGAAGATCTGGATATTGGAACTCTCATTAAGTTGTTCAGTACAAGTTGACCTCTTGGCTGACTGCTCTGTCTGTTAGAGATGAGTGCAGGAATACCATAGATATTCTTTCGTCTGTTAGGTTTCTGTCTTAAAATTTGGGAAACAGATTGTTTAATATTACTATTATCTTCTAAAGTTGTATTCCTGAGATTAGTATACAATGAATGGTTATCATCACCTTTCACTACCCAAAACTGCTGATCGTGTACTGTGATATTTGTCAGAATATTATGATTAACACCTCTATTGTATTTATGGAGTGAATCCTGTCTAGTAGATGTTGTTAAATGAGATAGCTCATTCCAGCCTATAACATTTTTATGGTCTGGATCGTGCCTGTGACATTTAATAAATCGAGCAAATAATCGTCTAATAATGTGTTAAATTCCGTTGAGACTAAACTTCTGCAGTGTTTCAGGATGACGAAGGCTATTTTATCCTCGTAAAGGTAACCCCATTTCGACGAATAACGACACACGTCTAATCACACACGCAACTTACAAACTCCTACACACAAGCAAACCCACCATACAGTTTGAAAGTTGTATTATCAGTTTCGATATCAAATCAAAGGACTATAAACGCAGAGGTATGTCGAAGTCACAGGTGGCAGGGTCTGTTATCATCAAAATTGTATTCTCGTAGTAGTAATCTATTTTGGTTAATGTGGTTACTTGGTTTTTTTTTTAACTAGATATATAGACGACCCTCTAAAGAAGTTAAAAACATTTATAAATTTAAAAAACCGAATTTACAAAATAAAGAAATAAGAACTATTCTACAAAAATAAATATTCTACAACATGGCAACCGGTTGTTATGTAAATCTTAAAACACCGGATGGGAGATGTTTTCGAAGAGTGATAGTATACTTTTAGATGCTCTGACAGAGAACACGTATTCACCGTAACGCGTATTTCGGAAAACGACAATTAGCGACGCTTGAAAAACAAAACGGTTGGATTGCCGGGGAAGTATAGAAATCAAAGATTTATTTTCAGTTTATAGTGGGTGAGGTGGGGTTGGCATTGTCGGTATAAATTGATTAAACACATTCGCAAATGGTTTTAAATTGTAACCTCCCACGAACTGGACGCCAATAGAGTTTCCGCAATGATAGTGTCCATTTATCTTCAGCCTTTTCAATCCTTTTGTAATTTTGTTTATCTCCATGAAAATAGTACGTATAATATCAATACACAGTGATTTTTTTCTAATTTTGAGGTTGGGGTGTTATTGACCAATCGACAGTGCCTAGTCGACCAATGAGACGCAAGATTCGTCCTTAAATATTTTACAATGTAGAATAATAAATAATTTTGTAAAAATAATATAATTAATTTTGTAAAAAATAATATAATTAATTTTGTAAAAAATAATATAATTAATTTTGTAAAAAATAATATAATTAATTTTGTAAAAAATAATATAATTAATTTTGTAAAAAATAATATAATTAATTTTGTAAAAAATAATATAATTAATTTTGTAAAAAATAATATAATTAATTTTGTAAAAAATAATATAATTAATTTTGTAAAAAATAATATAATTAATTTTGTAAAAAATAATATAATTAATTTTGTAAAAAATAATATAATTAATTTTGTAAAAAATAATATAATTAATTTTGTAAAAAATAATATAATTAATTTTGTAAAAAATAATATAATTAATTTTGTAAAAAATAATATAATTAATTTTGTAAAAAATAATATAATTAATTTTGTAAAAAATAATATAATTAATTTTGTAAAAAATAATATAATTAATTTTGTAAAAAATAATATAATTAATTTTGTAAAAAATAATATAATTAATTTTGTAAAAAATAATATAATTAATTTTGTAAAAAATAATATAATTAATTTTGTAAAAAATAATATAATTAATTTTGTAAAAAATAATATAATTAATTTTGTAAAAAATAATATAATTAATTTTGTAAAAAATAATATAATTAATTTTGTAAAAAATAATATAATTAATTTTGTAAAAAATAATATAATTAATTTTGTAAAAAATAATATAATTAATTTTGTAAAAAATAATATAATTAATTTTGTAAAAAATAATATAATTAATTTTGTAAAAAATAATATAATTAATTTTGTAAAAACAATATAATTAATTTTGTAAAAATAATACAAATAATACAATTAATTTTGTAAAAATAATACAAATAATACAATTAATTTTGTAAAAATAATATAATTAATTTTGTAAAAATAATATAATTAATTTTGTAAAAATAATATAATTAATTTTGTAAAAATAATATAATTAATTTTGTAAAAATAATATAATTAATTTTGTAAAAATAATATAATTAATTTTGTAAAAATAATATAATTAATTTTGTAAAAATAATATAATTAATTTTGTAAAAATAATATAATTAATTTTGTAAAAATAATATAATTAATTTTGTAAAAATAATATAATTAATTTTGTAAAAATAATATAATTAATTTTGTAAAAGATTAATTTAATTTCTTATTTTTGTAAAGAATAATTCAATTTCTATTTTTTGTAAAAAAAAAAACAAAAGCAAAAAAAAAAAACCTTACTGTTTGTAAAACAAAACAAAATAAATAATCTTAGTTTTGTTACAAGAAAAAGAAAATGTTGGGGTTTTTTTGTAGAATATTTATTTTTGTAGAATAGTTCTTATTTCTTTATTTTGTAAAATCGTTTTTTTAAATTTATAAATGTTTTTAACTTCTTTAGAGGGTCGTCTATATATCTAGTTAAAAAAAAACCAAGTAACCACATTAACCAAAATAGATTACTACTACGAGAATACAATTTTGATGATAACAGACCCTGCCACCTGTGACTTCGACATACCTCTGCGTTTATAGTCCTTTGATTTGATATCGAAACTGATAATACAACTTTCAAACTGTATGGTGGGTTTGCTTGTGTGTAGGAGTTTGTAAGTTGCGTGTGTGATTACGAGGATAAAATAGCCTTCGTCATCCTGAAACACTGAAGAAGTTTAGTCTCAACGGAATTTAACACATTATTAGAGGATTATTTGCTCGATTTATTAAATGACACAGGCACGATCCAGACCATAAAAATGTTATAGGCTGGAATGAGCTATCTCTTGTATTTACAACTTTTTTTTGAAACGGATGAGGGTTGGGGGGGGGGGGGGGGTAAGCATCATTTGACAATTTCCTTTAACTGACATTCATTGATAAATCTTTCCAAAATGTACTTTCATTGACCATAACTCGATACGTAGGAATTGCAGTTTTTAAATTGAGGTCTCTGACTGGTTTATTATGGCGGTTTAAATAATAGGCATGCATTATTTCCCTGTGCGTATTCACGGCATAATATGTAATATGCACACTGGCCATTTAAACTTTAATACATGTGCAATTATCGCAATATATTCCGTTACCTAGTTTAACACATACGTATACTTAGAAACTCGTGGTTTAAGTCAAACAGCTCGACAAATCATCGTTTATTAAATACTGAAGAGAGTATTGTTAAAAAGCACATCCCTTACTTCAGGATTAAAAAAAAACCCTGTAAATCATTATACGTTTTTTCGTGGTATACCTTTCACCGAAGATACATATATCTATGTTGCTGGTGTTTTATCTCGCCGTTGACAGAATCGTTATGTTCAATGTGATGTATATTTCTGGTAGATAATAATAATAATATTGCAAAGTTTCTCATTAAAAACTTGTAGCGTGTTATCTATAAACTCACGCATATGCTACTTTTGGTCTATGATTTTAGTATTTATATGAGATCTATGTATTTTTTCCATATCTAGAGGTCAGTATTAAAATTCTGTTTAGTTATCGTCGTCTTTTGCAAGATATCTGGTGAGAATATGTTGTCAAATAATACATTAATTAAAACTTTACGATTTCTATATATTTTGATTTTTATCGAATTTGGTGCAATTCGAGAAAGTTATTGATAAATCTTCTATTTACACTCAAAAAAATATTTCTTTATGGCCAATCGGTTGTTTTATTTTTATATATTTTTCACGGAATGCTTTTAAGAACCTCAAACGGAATACTACTCGAAACTAGACTTTTTGTATTAGATAGAGTAAGAAATCAGACTAATAAATATATATTGACTTAGTAAAAACGAAAAATAAAAAGCATTATTGATTCCAAAGTATAACGAAATCAAACAAAATTGATAACTCGTTACGTAAAGTATCGCAGCCCTCTTAACTTAACTATTGTAAAACATACATATAAAGCAATCAAAAAAAATCTGTGTCATTCTCTTTCACATACTATCATTATTTTGGATATGCTTTACGTATTGTTTTATCATTTACTAGTGATATATCAAGAATATAACACTTTACGTGTTTCGGGGCGAAAATAAAAAGTTGAAATAGATAATGAAAAACATAAAGAGAACTACACGAGTAAAGACACACTCTAATCGCCATTTTTGAGGGAAAAAAGAGTAAGATTGGTATACAAATTATCAAAAGGACCGAGAGGAAATATATACACATTTTGTAATGAACAACATGAAAAGATATTATTTGTACCGTTGTTAAAGTCTGTAAGGAGAAGGGGATGCAGAGAGAGAGAGAGAGAGAGAGAGAGAGAGTGTGTGTGTGTGTGTGTGTGAGAGAGAGAGAGTGTGTATGTGTGTGTGAGAAAGAGAGAACGAGGGGATGGTGGGGCTATGATGTTTCTCTGTCTCTGTGTGTGGGTCCGTGTGTATGTGCGTGCGTGAGAGAACGGAGTGAGCGAGAGAGAGAGGAGAGAGAGAATGATGGGTTTAATATCCACTTGACATAAACTAGGTCATTTCGGCACTAACATATGGTTTTTAATTTTATTCCAATAATTGGCCTGCACGTAGGTGACTTTAGCAGTGGGAGGAGGAAAGCCGTCAGACCCAGATACATGTGAAAGAGAAAGTAATTGATGCATCTAGTATTTTACAATGGTTATAATTTGTAAATTAAAACTATTCGGAAATCTAACATGGGCAAAATTTGGACAGTTTAACAAATAATGCCCCTGTGCGGTCTATATATGTTACTTTCATTGTAACGCAGTTTATAATGGATTATATTTTCGGGCGTAAAATATATTTACGGGTAATAAAATATCATCATTAGTTCATTGGTTTTTAAGATTTTTTTGATAGTCGGAGACGATTTTATCCGATTGGGCAAAATAGTGTTTTCATGCAGCTTTCGATTCCGCGTTTGGTAAGTGTATATCCCCGGAATTTCAGAGAAACTAGTATAGATAGTACCCCCTATTTCATTCGAACTGAACCCCCGATTCATTTTACAATAGCTTACAAGAGGCCTGCTTAAACGATACTTTAAGCTTCTGAAACTAATCAGTACTTTAGTAACAGAATAATTAGTATAAACAGACCATTACAATTATTAATTCATGTTCTTTTCAATCAGTTAGTAAAGATTTTTAAGAGTAGGGTTGAGTTTTCTAGAGGCGGCAATACTCCTTGTTTGGTGTAGAATAAAAGCAGACAGTGAAGATTCTTTTATTTTGTTGGGGGGGGGGGGTGAATAAAAAATCATTTAAATGTATAATTTTATGTAAGTATTTCAATTGGAAGTTCCGTAATCTAATGTTACCGCTTTTTTTATTGCTTAAATTGAACATTTCAGCTCTCCCCTTATCCATATACTTATGGATAATAGTTTAGATTTACATTTAACTCGTGTTGAGTCAATGGCCTTGCCTTTAATCAGATTCCTTTCTTTTTTCTGTGCATAATATATAGAGACATAATATGTATACCTCAAATTTTGGTTAATATTATCAGATAACATTTTTAATTTGTATTATCTATGTAAATTCAGGGTTGATTGAATCCAAGAAATCTTTACAGGTAAAACAAACACCTTGCATTCTTTTGATGCGTTATTACTATTCGTTATTCTATTCATTATAACACCTTCTTTGCAACCAGTCAAAACATTATGAAGCATGAGTTCCTCACATTACATCAATGTCTCTTGTATTAGTAAATTGAATTGTGAACTTTAAGAAATTAAATCATCGATTAGATAATTCAAACCTGGGGCATTCAAACAAGTTTCTCGTGTATTTTAAAAATGTTTAATCTTTTATTATATCAAAGTACAAATGTAATACATATAGAAAATGAAAATTATAATCATAAAAAAATTAGTTAGTCAACATGTGAACACATTCTAGGATTTGAGGTTTCCAATACAACGTGGCGTGTAGAAACAACACTTCGCTCTGATCACGAATCTCTGGTACGAATCGTGCTATCTGTAAAAAACGATCTATGTTTAACTCTAGAAAACAGGATTCAAAGTACAAGTCCACAAAGTTGATTTCGTCGAACCAATGGTCGATCCCCACGCAAGTATGTTCAAGCTGACCACCACGATCATTGAGACATCCTTCACATGGACCAGTTACACTTTTTGAAATCTCCGTGTTGATCATGTCTCCTAAGATTTGCACAACTAACGTACGTAAATTTTCGGCTGGGCAGTAATGTTCGTCATTGGCAAGCACTGGTTTTGAGCACATGGGACACGGTACGAGGAGGGTAACGTTTTCCGTCTCATCTACAAGATCCTCGTGGAAAATGAGTTGATTTTCATCGTAGACCCCTTCTACGCGTACTTCGGTGCTGTAGCAATCGGGTTGGTCCCAGTCTTCATTGTTTGCTGCAGAAACACAGTCCTCAGGCGTATTGTGCCACGTTTGTCCAGATTTTAACAAACTCCAATCCTTTACTTTGAGACCCGTCTGGGTAGGGGGGCAACCATACACATGATAACGACCGCGCTTAAACGATCTTGTAACTCGAGACACAGCTGTCAGGTCGGAAAGGTTTTTTTCGGGTATCACCAATTGTCTACCGTTTTTTCGTTCCAGAACCATTTGACAGGCGTTTCCCAATTCACAGCTTAACTCATTGTTGACGGCAAATTTCGTAGGTTTTGTACAGGTTAAATATCTTTTGAAACGATCAACAACCCGACTCCAATCTTTTAAGGTCATCTTAAAAACCATTTTACGCTTCAACCCTAAATAACCAGCCTTCAGTAATATTTCAGGGGCTGTATTATCCTTGTCCCCTAAACTTAGTGTCAACCCGACTGAAACATCTGATATCTTGGGTGAAGCCATGTTGTTTCGTATGATAACTCAATAACCAGATATCTATTTATATATACATATACAGATCGTTATATTATTGGTGCGCTCAGACGGACCAATAAAAAATACGTTTTGGCAGAAATTATACACAGGTTTCCGCCTTTGCTAAACCTAGGGGCGGTTCCTCACATGTAAAATTTTTTTCACCCAACTCTTTGAAGCTAGCTTTAAGAGTCTCCCATTGTTTCAAGTTTAAATGAACCCCCTTTCGGGTAGGCTTTGGCATTCGCTCCTCTTCACACCACCAAAATTTACGAATGTTGACTCCAGGATATTTACTGTCGATCGTTACGTACACGTCATTACCAATAGGCACGGATTTCTTTACAATGTCTTTTTGTAAATACCCATCTAACTCTGAGACAATGCTCATCAACGCTTGCCATTGCCCCTCCAAAAACATGATACCAGTGAGGGTTGGATATCTATCACTCTTAATACCGTAACCATACAGTCTGATGTGATAACACACCGCTTCTTGCCAAATACATTTCACAACCAAATAATCATTTCCAATATCCTTTCGATACACGGCGATACTCATGATGTTAACCTCTTGTTCAACTTCATAAAACAATTCTACATTTAAAAGTGTAGCCATCTTTTTTTATACCTAGATTTTCGAAACTTTAATTAACCCCTACCCCCTCCCCAACCGAAATATGTAGATTAAAACTATTGGCTTAGAACAAAATCACTGGTCAAACTTAATAGCGGAGGTCACGGCATCCCTTAACACAGGGAGAGGGGTTTTACATAGGCTAAGCCTGTTCCCCAATCCCATTCAGAAAACTTGAATAAAATATTGTTTAAAAAAACACAGGTATAACTACACGTGAACTCAACGTGAACCCTGGCTATAAAGGGTGAATATCGACCCCAACCCCCATACACCAATAAGTAATGTGTTGACCTTCCCAGGTCCCCTTTTGTTACAAAAAATTCAAACGAGATCAAAAGAATAAATACCTGTTTTATTATTCATAACCTCAGGGTTCAGTTACAGTTCAAGCTATAAATAGAACACCTATGGAATGTCTGACGTCACGTGACAACTGTGGAATGTTGTGACGTCATCAGATCGGAATTCCAAAAATGCAACAGAGTACAGACCCTACTACTGAAAAGCTTCCTTTATTGACGAAGGACCAACAATCAAAATTAGAAACCTTACATCTGAAACTTTAGAAAACTTGATTCAGACAATGTATAGAAACAGACAAATTCTAATTATATAACACATACGATACACAATTAAGAAGACACACGATAATTACTCATTTCCTTTGTTGGAATTCTGATGTAGGCATTGAATGAACGGGATTGCCAACGCCCGAGCTCTTTGATTTGATTATCAGAGAAACCGAGTAGTGACACTGTTGTAGCCGCCCGATCCGAAACGAATGAGATTTGTAAGGGATATCATCCATACCTAATAGATTTAGTGATTTTTTTCAAAATGGCGTTAAACTGGTATCTAGTTACCGGCATTCCTCCCAAATGACAAAAGAATGGACCGGGGAGGGAAGGGCGGATATGCATATATCTTTTGACAAGACTTACGGGGCAGATGGGGCCCCCAAACTGCGACAAAGAGAGAGTTACACCTTTGCCTGTTTGGTCTGTCTTAGAACTTGATATTAGTACAATTAAACAATTCACGAGTTCGTCCAAGGTGATGTCATCCACCCAAAGAACATGAGGACTTATGCCGGGCTTACAAATGACAAGTTCGTCGACCCGAAAAAAAACCGTAAAAGGCCAGCGAAAAGGCTGACTGGAATAAAGTGCTTTCAAATATTGAAGTGCATACAATAGGTAAAATGTTTATTAACCGCAACAGTATGTTTGGAGTGATTGGACGTCTAGTATCAAACCTATGCGACGATCTTGACATACCAGATAACATTTTCTTAACTACAAAGTTTTGTGTAACATCATTGTGCCCTAATAGTTTGGAATGAAAAGCTATCCCTGACAAGTAACTACGGACGGTACTGGGGGCACACTTTTGAACGGCCAGGAAGGCTACAAAATCTATAATTTGCTGCACATCTGGTGGCCATATTTTTTGGCGACCATGTTTAATTCGAAATGTTTCAAAAGCTTTCAGACCGTTACCATAGACCTCTTTAGTGTTACCACTGATAGAGGCGCTTAATAACTCATTAGTTTTGGATCGGAGATCAGCTTCATGAACTGTGCATGAATTAATGATAGATATACGTCTGCGGTTGGAGCCAGTGTTCGGAATCGGTACCATTGCTGTCGAGAAAGAGAATCTGATATAGCATTTTTGCATGAAGTCAGATGAACAGATTTAAATTGAACACCATGAAGAATGGTTAATAAGACTAATGGGCGTAAATATGCATGATTCGCTTAGACTTAGAGGACTTTGTGTTTAAAATACAGACTAAGGCTAGATTGTCAAGGTGTAAAATTAATTTCCGATGTGCCAGAAACGGAGTCCACATTTGGAAAGCCAGTAAAATTGGAATTAACTCCAAGAACGTAATATCACGCATTAAATCAGTAAAACCCCAATGCGTGGGTCATTAGAAGTAACACCATTTTGGGTGAAAAAAAGCCGCACACCCTAAGTCTGGGTTACCAGCACTGTCTGTATACAATGCAAAGTACTGTCAGACGTCCATGCCAGCTCGGGAAAAAAACTTGTTCCATTAAAGGCTTCTAAGAATATCAACCAGAGCCGAAGGTCTTCTTTTAACGCTGATGTTACCCTCACGTGTTGTCTGGGGTTCGTTAAACCGGCCATTGCATCGTAAAATCGTCGATTAAAAGCACTGGCAGCCGGTATCGCCCGAGAACAAAAATTTAAAATACCCGCGAGAGACTGCAATTGCCTCGGGGTTACCTTTGACTTATTTAAGATCAACAGTAGGTTTGAACGAAGTTCTAATAATTTTGCCGCGGGAATTCTAACGGACATGCTCTCGGTGTTAATTTCGAGACCTAAATAAGTAAGCACTGACGTTGGTCCAACGGTTTTTTCATTGCAAATGCGAACAAAAGTGGATGCAAGAAAGCTCGAATCGTCACTTTCTTTCGAACCAACAAACAAAAAATCGTCTAAATAATGCACGACACTATCCCGATGGGCCGTATGTTTTACCACCCACTCAAGGAAACTTGAAAACTTTTCAAACAATGCGCAAGCGTAAGAGCATCCCATTGGAAGGGATTTATCCACGAAATATAGGCCTAATAGTTTGAAACCAAGCAAATTAAAGTCTGATGGATGCACCGGTAAAAGTCTGAAAGCAGATTTAATATCCATTGTAGTAAGAAGGGCCCCCTCCCAAGACTACTTATCATTTCAAGAGCGGTGTCGAAAGACGTATACTTAACGGAACATTTTGAGACATCCAAAAAGTCATTTACACCTTCCCCGAATGGATAGGAGAGGTGGTGTATAAGTCTCCACCCACCGTCTTTTTGGGGACAAGCCCAATAGGAGAGATGCGAAGATTTGGCAAAGATCTCTCCGTAAACGGGCCCGCAATTCTGCCTAAGTAAACCTCTTTCTTAACCTTTTCATATGCCTCACGTTCAAATTCTCTAACTGAAATTAAATTCTTACAATCTGTTTCGATTCGCGGCCCATTGTAACCTAAATAAAACCCATCAGAAAACCCCTTTAACAACTCATTATCGTCCTCGGTGTTAGTGTAGTTTTGTAATAAAAGTTTCAGAACATCAGTTTTGATAGGTGTTTTGGCGAGGGAATGAACGTCGAATTGATTCCCCTGAATTTGGTCGATTAAACCGGGGTTGGTTGTATCCGCCGATTGGCTGTGAATTAAATCTATATCCCTTTTGAACGGGTCTGCCTGGCCTATAATTAGAGTAATTAGTAGAAGGTGTTATGGTACAATTAACTGCAGAATGGAAACCAGAACATCTCAAACATTTGTGTACATAATTACAGACTGGTTTAGAGCAAAAACCAGAAAAATTAAAGTCATAGCACTTAAGCTGTTTTTGTTGCGAGGAATACCCCAGCGCACCCTGGCCAGTTGCTAACGGTTTGGGCGTATTGCTAAACATGTAAAGGAGCCATAGCTCCTGGTCTACTTCTCCCCAAGTAGTAGTTGGGTTTGTAGCCCTTTTTTGTCTAGACTGTTCGTCGTAAAATTTCCATGCAAGACCTGTAACCCGCTGTGCGCCAAGACGAATCAAATGCATATATTTTAATAAGCCCTGGGCAGCCTGTGGATGGGCGGTTAGGTATATACTAATGTAAACAATAAATGCGTCAGAGGGTTTGGGCTGTAGTTTCAACTAACCCTCAGAATAAATAAACACCGGGGATCCCAGCTCGGTTTGCTGCGGGGACCTACTGAGGAGTTGACAAAGATCCACATAATCGCCGTTGATTATTTTCTGTTTGAGGGTATGGGACACATGCAAGCCCCAACGCACTAGAAGCGCTTTCTACTGGTTTTATTAAATCAAATATATTACCAGAAGGTAGGCCTATATTACTTATAACTGGTATTGAAGCTGGAGAAATGTCACTTGCATGGCCCTCCCGGACCGGAACTTCTGTAGGCCTTGAGTAAGTAGATGTAGAGGGCGTCTCCATAACTGCTGCCGCCGACGTCGCTGATTTCGATTTGCTCGCCCCTCCAATTCGCCCTGTTGTCTTCTTCTTCTTAGATATTACTGCTGAACGTGTCTTCGGCATATTTAAATTTATCTTTTCTACAGGGCTTCAAAATATATCATGAAAAGATGAGAAAACTTAACACATTTAATACTAGCCAATTCGTGCAAGGAGCGACTCGTAAAGCGACCCCACTCGTTATTTACATTGTGATTGTTGTAGCCCTATTCGTGCCTGCCACGGGAGAGGGGGCTGCTGCCAGTGCTTAAGACTCAATATATATTAATACTGTAAATTACACTACTACTAGGTTGGGGAGGACATCCACATGTCACCGATTATCATAGGCTAGGGGAAGTCCAAAGTAACTTTAAGATAGTATGTGCCATTCACATTCATATTCAGCGGGGTGTCAAATATGCAAAACCTACTACAGGCTTGAAAAGTACGTAATGAGCGGTTCCCGGGCTAATGGGATAGCCAACGACAATGCTGAGAGCATTGCCCAAAACGCAAACTAGCACACACCCCGTCTAATCCGGACCATCCCCAATAATAACCCCACATTTTAGTTTAAAATAGGGGCTATTTCGTGAGAAACCAAAACCAGCAATTGAAAAAAGAACACATTTAAAATAAATTTGCAATAAATGAAAGGCCATACAAACTCTACGTTAAAATGCTGCCGACTGATAACGTGGCGTCAAAAGAAAGGCCTATTCAAGAGAGACAACTCTCAAATTAAGTTCAGATTACCTCCCCTTACCTTATATGATTACTGTGATAAAACGATTTAATCTTTTAGCGATTAAATCTAAATAATAAAAAAAGTGAAATGGTAAAATGTCAAGCATATTCGACAAATTTAATTCGTGAGGGGAATTTTTGCTTTTACTCCAAATTTTGTGATTTTTAGTGTTTATTTACATACAAAACTAGAGGAAAATAACTTTTCATGTGTTTGTCAGATATTGAAAAAGTATCCGTATGTAATCAGGCTATCATTGGACGATAATAAGATCTCCAAATTTGCAATAAATGAAAGGCCATACAAACTCTACGTTAAAATGCTGCTGACTGATAACGTGGCGTCAAAAGAAAGGCCTATTCAAGAGGGACAACTCTCAAATTAAGTTCAGATTACCTCCCCTTACCTAATATGATTACTGTGATAAAACGATTTAACCTTTTAGCGATTAAATCTAAATAATAAAAAAAGTGAAATGGTAAAATTTCAAGCATATTCGACAAATTTAATTCGTGAGGGGAATTTTTGCTTTTACTCCAAATTTTGTGATTTTTAGTGTTTATTTACATACAAAACTAGAGGAAAATAACTTTTCATGTGTTTGTCAGATATTGAAAAAGTATCCGTATGTAATCAGGTTATCATTGGACGATAATAAGATCTCCAAATTGTCAGAAAATAATTAAAAAAGTGAAATGGTAAAATTTCAAAAATCTATGACAAATTTGTAGGGAATGTTAGATTTCACTCCAAATTTTGTGATATTTAGAGTTTTTTTACTTTCAAAATTAGTAGAAAATTTCAAAAATATTTGTTAAATTCGTGAGGGGAATTTCTTGATTGTATTCCATATTTGTGATTTTTAGTGTTTACTTACATTCAAAATTAGTGGAAAATTTCAAAACTATTTAACAAATTTGTCAGAAAATTATTAGATTTTGGTCCAAATTTTGAGGTTTTTAGTGGAAAATTTCAAATAATTTTTTGATTTTAGTCAAAATTTTGTTATTTTTAGTGTTTTTTTACATTCAAAATCAGTGAAAAATTTCAAAAATATTTGATGAATTTGGTAGGTAAAATTTTGATTTTACTCCAAAATTGTGGAAAACTTCGAAAATATTTGACAAATTTGTGAGGGAAATTTTAAATTTAAGTCCAGATTTTGTGATTTTTTTACATTCAAAATTAGTGGAAAATTTCGAAATTTTAGATTTTATTCCAAATTTTGAGATTTTTAGTGTTTATTTACATTTAAAATTAGTGGAAAATGAATAAAGTTTACTTTTTCTGTATCATAAAGGTTAGATGGGAAGAAAGTACAACAATTTCACTCAATGTTTGCCTAAAAATCATGATAAGTTCACTGAAATTCTTCAGATTACCATTTCAAAATATTTAACAAATTTGTAAAGGGAATAAATTTTGTGATTTTTAGTATTTATTTACATTCAAATTTAGTGGAAAATTTCAAAAATATTTGACAAATTTGTGAGGGGAATGTTTAATTTTAGGTCAAATTTTGTTCTATTTTTAGTGTTTCTTTTAGTCCCAATTTTGTTTGTTTATTTATATTCAAAATTAGTGGAAAATGTATAACTATTACTTTTTCTGCATAATAAAGGTTAGATGGGAAGAAAGTACATGTACAACAATTTCACTCAATTTTGCCTTAAAATCATGATAAGTTCAATGAAATTCTTCAGATTACCTCCAATATTGCTGTCAAAAATATTAATTTTTGTAAAATGAAACAAAACCTCTTGCATGTCTATAACGTTAAAAAGATATATGTGTTTGGCAGATATGATCTTCAAATTGGGATATATATGATATTTTAATAATAAAAAAAGTGAAATGGTAAAATTTCAAACATATTCGACAAATTCAATTTGTGGGGGAAATTTTTGATTTTACTCCAAATATTGTGATTTTTAGAGTTTATTTACATTCAAAACTAGAGGAAAACAACTTGGAAAGTTTTCGTGCGTTTGTCAGATATTGAAAAAGTATCCGTATGTAATCAAGCTACCATTGTACGATAATAAGATCTCCAAATTGTCTGAAAATAATCAAAAAAAGTGAAATGGTAAAATTTCAAAAATCTATGACAAATTTGTGGGAAATATTAGGTGTTTATTTACATAAAAAATTAGTGGTAAATTTTAAAAATATTTGACAAATTTGTGAGGGAAATTTTTGATTTTAGTCCATCATCTGTGATTTTTAGTGTTAATTTACATTCAAAAGAAGTGGAAAACTTCAAAACTATTTGACAAATTTGTCAGGAAAATATAAGATTTCGGTCCAAATTTTGAGATTTTTTAGTGCAAAATTAGTGGAAAATTTCAAAAATATTTGACAAATTTTTGAGGAGAATTTTTTGATTTATTCAAAATTTTGTTATTTGTAGTGGGTTTTTTTTACATCAAAATCAGTGTTTACTCCAAAATTGTGATTTTTACTGTTTATTTACATTCGAAACTATTATTTATTTATTTATTATTGAACAATTTATAAAGCGCATAGCTTGCACTGTTAAGTGCCCATATGCGCTGTACACAAAAGTCTTAGAAATCTCTTCAAATTGGGACCACAATTTCGGTAACAGCCAAATAGAACTAATTTTAAAAAATTACATAATGATCTCAAATCCCAAATCAGGAAATGCATTGTAGCCTGGTCTGATAAATTTCGTGCACCTCTTGAGTCTTTTGGAGAGTGGAAAAATACTGTGTTTAATCTCTTGTCAAAAAGAATCAAATATATCAAACTTAAACCAAGACACCCGCCACCAGTGGTTCTAAAAAAATGCATCTGCAGTTGAGTGTCTTGCCACTCTCCAAGAGAGATTTGTTCTAACACCTGTAATAACATTGCTTTTATCTGTAAAAAGTACTATATTAAAAATATTCTGACTGAAGTTGGACTCTGGCCCAACACAAATAATGACAGTTATAAATGCATTACGGATTTAACTAAACAAGATATTTTGCACAACCAACAGTCCATATGCTGATTACACTATTTTGCGATATTACACATTTTTGCCTATACCGTTTTTAGGACTTCGAATTTTGTCTAATGGTTTGGATTGTTCGTACTTGGTTTTATTTCATTAAAGACAATGTGAAAATAGATGCACTACCGTACATTTATTCGATACCCAAATTTCATAAAAACCCAGTAAAATTTAGATATATAATATCCTCCAGTGTTTGCCAGACAAAAGTCCGTGTGTCATCATTATTAGGACACTGTATGGTAGCTAAACAATCCCGAATGACAGCTATTTTGTTCATGAAGAAATGTGAAAATTCATTTGCTAACGTGTGTTTACATTCATAGTTCGGGAGAATTGACCTATTAAAGTTACTGTCTGTTAGTAAGTTGACAATAAAAAACAGTTCCTTTTGTTTGTTGCTTGCTGTGTCGATTCTGTTCGAGTAGAATTCTGTTTTTGCTTGTTTTATTAATTTATTAACATGATTTTTATCATTTTTGTAGATTTGTTCATGTATTTCAAGTTTAGTATTGGGCCATAGAAAACGTCGAAAATATTTGACAAGTTTAGATTTTGTGATTTTTTTACATTCAAAATTAGTGGAAAATTTCAAAAATATTTAACAAATTTGGGAGGGGAATTTTTGATTTTAGTCCACATTTTGAGATTTTTAGTGTTTATTTACATTCAAAATTAGTGGAAAATGAATAATTTTTAATTTTTTTGCATCATAAATGTTAGGTGGGAAGAAAGTAGAACAATTTCACTCAATTTTTGCCTACCAATCATGATAAGTTCACTGAAATTCTTCAGATTACCACCAAAACTGCTGTCAAAGTTTTAATTTTTCAACTGTTTTGTCAAATGTAACAACATATCTATATTTCCATTGTTAAATAACTTGGAAAGGATCCATGTGTTTGTCAGATATGTTAACAAGCTACCATTGGACGATAATATGATCTCGAAATTGTCAGAAAACCCTATGATATTTTGATGATAAAAAACGAAATGGTTAAATTTCAAACATATTTAACCAATTTGTGAGGGAAATTTTTAGTGTTTATTTACATTCAAACTAAAGGAAAACTTCAAAAATATTTGACAAATTTGTGAGGGACAGATTTTGTGATTTTTAGTGTTTATTTTACATTCAAAAGTAGTGGAAAACCGCAAAAACATTTGACAACTTAGTGAGGGCGACTTTTTTTTAGTGTTTTTTTACATTCAAAATTACTGGTAAATTTCCAAAATATTGACAAATTTGCGAGAGTAATTTTTAATTTTAGTCCAATTTTTTTGTATTTTTAGTGTTTATAAATCACAAAATCTGTACTAAAGTCCAAAATTTCCCAAACAAATTTGTCAAATATTTTTGAAAATTTCCTCTAGTTTTGAATGTAAAAAAAATCACAAAATCTGAACTTAAATTGAAAATTTCCCTCCGAAATTTGTCAAATATTTTCAAAGATTTCCACTAGTTTTGAATGTAAATAAACAGTAAAATCACATTTTTGGAGTTGAATCAAAAATTTCCATCATAAATTTATCAAATATTTTTGAAATTTTCCACTGATTTTGATGTAACTAAATTTTTACTAAAATCAAAAAATTCCCCCTCACGAATTTAACAAATATTTTTGAAATTTTCCACTAATTTTGCACTAAAAATCTCAAAATTTGGACTAAAAATCTCAAAATTTGGACTAAAAATCTCAAAATTTGGACTAAAAATCTAATATTTTCCTGACAAATTTGCAAATATTTTTGAAAATTTCCTCTAGTTTTGAATGTAAAAAAAATCACAAAATCTGAACTTAAATTGAAAATTTCCCTCCGAAATTTGTCAAATATTTTCAAAGATTTCCACTAGTTTTGAATGTAAATAAACAGTAAAATCACATTTTTGGAGTTGAATCAAAAATTTCCATCATAAATTTATCAAATATTTTTGAAATTTTCCACTGATTTTGATGTAACTAAATTTTTACTAAAATCAAAAAATTCCCCCTCACGAATTTAACAAATATTTTTGAAATTTTCCACTAATTTTGCACTAAAAATCTCAAAATTTGGACTAAAAATCTCAAAATTTGGACTAAAAATCTCAAAATTTGGACTAAAAATCTAATATTTTCCTGACAAATTTGTCAAATAATTTTGAAGTTTTTCTCTAATTTTGAATGTAAAAAAACACTAAAAATCACAAATATGGACCAAAAATTTTCCCTCCCAAATTTGTCAAATATTTTTGAAATTTTCCACTAATTTTGAAAATAAATAAAGAACTAAATATCACAAAATTTGGAGTAAAATAATTTTATCAAATATTTTTGGAATTTTGCACTAATTTGGAATGTAAATGAACACAAAACATTTCCCATAAATTTGTCATAGATTTTTGATATTTTACCATTTCACGTTTTTTTTAAAATATATTTAGACAACTTGGAGATCTTATCATCGTCCAATAATAGCTTGATTACCTCCGGATACTTTTTAAGTATCTGACAAACACATGGAAACTCTTCAAGTTATTTACCTCTAGTTTTGAATGTAAATAAACACTAAAAATCACAAAATTTGGAGTAAAATCCAAAATTCCCCTCACAAATTAAATTTATAGAATATGTTTGAAGTTTTACCATTTCACTTTTTTTATTATTAAAATGTCATAAATATCTCAATGGAAATAAAGACAAGCAAGACATTTTATTTGTTTTTACAAACAGATGAAAAAATTTTGACAGCAATATTGGTGGTAATCTGAAGAATTTCAGTGAACTTATTATGATTTTTAGGCAATGTTAATGTTGTACTTACTTCCTCTCACCAATTTGTCAAATATTTTTGAAATTTCCACTAATTTTGAATGTAAATAAACACTTCCCATTTAACATTTATGATGCAGAAAAGTAAAAATTATACATTTTCCACTAATTTTGAATGTAAATAAACACAAAATTTGGACTAAAAGAAACACTGAAACCTCTAGTTTTGAATGTAAATAAACACTAAAAATCACAAAATTTGGAGTAAAATCCAAAATTCCCCTCACAAATTAAATTTATAGAATATGTTTAAAGTTTTACCATTTCACTTTTTTTATTATTAAAATGTCATAAATATCTCAATGGAAATAAAGACAAGCAAGACATTTTATTTGTTTTTACAAACAGATGAAAAAATTTTGACAGCAATATTGGTGGTTACTGAAGAATTTCAGTGAACTTATTATGATTTTTAGGCAATGTTAATGTTGTACTTACTTCCTCTCACCAATTTGTCAAATATTTTTGAAATTTCCACTAATTTTGAATGTAAATAAACACTTCCCATTTAACATTTATGATGCAGAAAAGTAAAAATTATACATTTTCCACTAATTTTGAATGTAAATAAACACAAAATTTGGACTAAAAGAAACACTGAAAAAAGAACAAAATTTGAAGTAAAATAAAAAATTCCCCTCACAAATTTGTCAAATTTTTTTAAAATTTTCAACTAATTTTGAATGAAAATAAATACTTAAAATCACAAAATTTGAACTAAAATCAAAACTTCCCCTCAAAAATTTTCCACTATTTTTGAATGTAAATAAACACTAAAGATCACAAAATTTGGAGTAATTGCTGAACTTTCTTCCCATCTAACCTTTATGATACAGAAAAAAATAAAAATTATACATTTTCCACTAATATGGAATGTAAATAAACACTAAACATCACAAAATTTGAACTAAAATCAAAATTTCCTCTCACAAATTGGTCAAATATTTTTGAAATTTTCCGATATTTAGAATGTAAACAAATAGTAAAATTCACAAAAATTTGAATAAAATCAAAAATTTCCGTCACAAATTTGCCAATTTTTTTTTAATTTTTCAACAATTTTTGAACGTAAATAAACACTAAAAATAGAAAAAAATTGGATAAAAATATCAAAAATTCCTCTCACAAAAAAAAATTCCTCTAGCCACAAAATATGGACTAAAATCAAATCTCCTCACAAATTTGTCAAATATTTTTGAAATTTTCCAATAATTTAGATTGTAAATAAATACTAAAAATCACAAAATTTTGACTAAAATCAAAAATTCCCCTTACAAATTTGTCAAATATTTTGGAAATTTTCCATTAATTTTGTACTAAAAATCTAAAAATTTTGACCAAAATTGTAGATTAGTTTTTAATTTTTCCACTAATTTTGAAAGTAAATAAACAATAAAAATCACAAATATGGACTAAAATCAAAAATTTCTCTCACAAATTTGATAATAATTTTTGAAACTTTCCATTATTTTGATTAAAAATCTAATATTTTCCTTACAAATTTGTCAAATAGTTTTGAAATTTTCCACTAATTTTGAATGTAAATAAACACTAAAAATCACAACTATGGTCTAAAATCAAAAATTTCCCTCACAAATTTGTCAAATACTTTTAAAATTTTACCATTTCACTTTTTTTATTATTAAAATTTCATATATATCCCATCCTCTGACAATTTGAAGATCATATCTGCCAAACACATGGATCCTTTTCACGTTATTTAGCAATGGAAATAAAGACATGCAAAAAGTTTTGTTTCATTTTACAAACAGATGAAAAATTAATATTTTGACAGCAATATTGGAGGTAATCTGAAGAATTTTATTGAACTTATCATGATTTTTTAGGCAAAATTGAGTGAAATTGTTGTACTCACTTCCTCTCACCAATTTGTCAAATATTTTTGAAATTTTCCACTAATTTCGAATGTAAATAAACACTTCCCATTTAACCTTTATGATGTAGAAAAAGTAACAATTATACATTTTCCACTAATTTTGAATGAAAATAAACACACAAAATTTGGACTAAAATCAAAAATTCCCTTCACAAATTTGTCAAATATTTCTTAAATTTTCCACTAATTTTGAATGTATATAATATACTAAAAATCACAAATTTTTGACTAAAATCAAAATTCCCCTCACAAGTTTTCCGCTATTTTTGAATGTAAATAAACACTAAACGCTGTACTCTCTTCCCATCTAACCTTTATGATACAGAAAAAATAAAAACTATACATTTTCCACTAATTTTGAAAGTAAATAAACACTAAACATCACAAAATTTGGACTAAAATCAAAATTTCCTCTCACAAATTGGACAAATATTTTTGAAATTTTCCGATAATTTATAATGTAAACAAATAGTAAAAATAAATAAAAATTTGACTAAAATCAAAAATTCTATCACAAATTTGCTAAATATTTTCTAAATTTTTGACTATTATTGAATGTAAATAAACACTAAAAAAAGAAAAAAATTGGATTAATATCAAAAATTCCTCTCACAAAAAAAAATTCCCCTAGCACAAAATTTGGACATCAAAATCAGTGGAAAATTTCAAAAATATTTGATAAATTTGTGAGTGAAATTTTTGATTCTACTCCAAAATTGTGTATTTGACAAATTTGGGAGGGAAATTTTCAATTTAAGTTCAGATTTTGTGATTTTTTTACAATTCAAAACTAGAGGAAATTCTCAAAAATATTTGACAAATTTGTGAGGGAAATTTTAGATTTTAGTACAGATTTTGAGATTTTTAGTGTTTACATTCAAAACTAGTGGAAAACTGCAAAAACCTTTGACAACTTAGTAAGGGCAATTTTCAACTTTACTCCAACATTTGTGTTTATATTGTTTATTTCTTTCGAAATTAGTCGTAAAATTCCAAAATATTTGACAAATTTGTGAGTGGAATTTTTGATTTTAGTCAAAATCTTGTGATTTTTAGTATTTATATACAATATAAATAAGTGGAAAATTTTTTAAAACTTTGACTAATTTGTGAGAGGAATTTTTGATTTTAGTCCAACTTTTGGTATTTTTATTGTTTATAAACATTCAAAATTTGTGGAAAATTTAAAAAATATATGGCAAATTTGTGATACATTTGGAGATCTTATTGATTATATACGGATACTTTTTCAATATCTGACAAACACATGGAAACTTCCCAAGTTATTTCCTGTAGTTTTGAATGTAAATAAACTATAAAAATCACACAATTTGGAGTAAAATCAAAAATTCCCCTCACAAATTAAATTTGTCGAATATGTTTGAAATTTTACCATTTCACTTTTTTTTATTATTACAGATAACTCAACACATTAAGAAAACTTTATTTTTTTGGCATAATATGGCCACGGCTGTAACCAAATAATTCAATTAATTCAAATTCAATTGTATTAAATAATTCAACAAACGTTTACCACCCGAACTTGGGCTTAGGGCAAACCAAATAAATCAACTGAAAGTTTACCACCCGAAATTGGGCTTTGGGCAAACCTTAAATAAATCAACTGAAAGTTGACCACCCGAACTTGGGCTTTGGGCAAACCTTAAATCAAATCAAACAGACATATATTTACCCTTAAAAAATTTGTCACAACTTCATATTTCATTTCGAAAAAATAATTAAAATTAAAACTTCCCAAAAATTGTCACAATTACAAATTCCATTCATATAAAATAATTCGTATGAAAATTCGTCCAAACTTCAAATTTCATTGAGATAAGATAAAATAAGTTGGTTTATGACGAACCCCGGGAACAGCTGTTCGTTCATGCATTAATGAAATTTAATGAAGGCAAATTAAATGAAAATCATTATCACTAACTAAATTACGCCTATAAATACGCGGTAGTGGTGTTGCCATAATCCGCGACATGGAAAGATCGAGAAAAGGAGATCTTGACACCGCCAACACCACTTTCCTATTAAATTAATTAACAGCCGTGACCCTACATATAAGACTACTAATAACTGGATAAATAGCTGTCCAGATACACCTGAATAACATGTAAGAATATATCATAGCCCAAAGGTGTTAAATGGGTACCATCGCTGCGGAAAAGGTAGGGATTAGAATGGCCTATTTCAGGGTAACTTATATAACCTCCCCCCAAATTTAAAACAAATTTAGCCAACTCCCTATTCACCCTTAAACGCGCCCGTTCAACTGCCTTATGTTTAAGCTAGCCCCTCCATATTAGCCGTGGTAAAATTTGCGACCAAACAATAAATGTACTCGGAAGAAGCTGTTTAATTTGCCTTATGGTTTCCATCATTTTAAAACGAAGTTGGAGTGAATTGCCTTGAGCTATATCATTCCCACCACAGTGTATCACAAGACATTCAGGTGCATCTTCCAGCGTAAGTAAAAAGTGAAGTCGTCGAATAAGCTGTTCCCAGACCATTCCTCTCTTTCCCTGCCACCATACAAAAGCATGAGTACGACTCAGGCCTAGCTGACTGCCTTGGTAAGAGGACTTAGCCCTAAGAAAAGCTTCCTTTATTAACGAAGAACCAACAATCCAAATTCGAAACCTTACATCTGAAACTTTAGAAAACTTGATTCAGACAATGTATAAAAACAGACAAATTCTAATTATATAACGCATACGATACACATTTAAGAAGACACACGATAATTACTCATTTCCTTTGTTGGGATTCTGATGTAGGCATTTTTTTATACCTAGATTTTCGAAACTTTAACTAACCCCTACCCCCTCCCCAACCCAAATATGTAGATTAAAACTATTGGCTTAGAACAAAATCACTGGTCAAACTTAACAGCGGAGGTCACGGCATCCCTTAACACAGGGAGAGGGGTTTTACATAGGCTAAGCCTGTTCCCCAATCCCATTCAGAAAACTTGAATAAAATATTGTTTAAAAAAACACAGGTATAACTACACGTGAACTCAACGTGAACCCTGGCTATAAAGGGTGAATATCGACCCCAACCCCCATACACCAATAAGTAATGTGTTGACCTTCCCAGGTCCCCTTTTGTTACAAAAAATTCAAACGAGATCAAAAGAATAAATACCTGTTTTATTATTCATAACCTCAGGGTTCAGTCACAGTTCAAGCTATAAATAGAACACCTATGGAATGTCTGACGTCACGTGACAACTGTGGAATGTTGTGACGTCATCAGATCGGAATTCCAAAGATGCAACAGAGTACAGACCCTACTACTGAAAAGCTTCCTTTATTAACGAAGAACCAACAATCCAAATTCGAAACCTTACATCTGAAACTTTAGAAAACTTGATTCAGACAATGTATAGAAACAGACAAATTCTAATTATATAACACATACGATACACAATTAAGAAGACACACGATAATTACTCATTTCCTTTGTTGGAATTCTGATGTAGGCATTGAATGAACGGGATTGCCAACGCCCGAGCTCTTTGATTTGATTATCAGAGAAACCGAGTAGTGACGCTGTTGTAGCCGCCCGATCCGAAACGAATGAGATTTGTAAGGGATATCATCCATACCTAATAGATTTAGTGATTTTTTTCAAAATGGCGTTAAACTGGTATCTAGTTACCGGCATTCCTCCGAAATGACAAAAGAATGGACCGGGGAGGGAAGGGCGGATATGCATATATCTTTTGACAAGACTTACAGGGCAGATGGGGCCCCCAAACTGCGACAAAGAGAGAGTTACACCTTTGCCTGTTTGGTCCGTCTTAGAACTTGATATTAGTACAATTAAACAATTCCCGAGTTCGCCCAAGGTGATGTCATCCACCCAAAGAACATGAGGACTTATGCCGGGCTTACAAATGACAAGTTCGCCAACCCGAAAAAACCCGTAAAAGGCCAGCGAATAGGCTGCCTGGAATAAAGTACTTTCGAATATTGAAGTGCATACAATAGGTAAAATGTTTATTAACCGCAACAGTATGTCCGGAGTGATTGGACGTCTAGTATCAAACCTATGCGACGACCTTGACATGCCAGTTAACATTTTCTTAACTACAAAGTTTTGTGTAACATCATAGTGCCCTAAAAGTTTGGTATGAAAAGCTATCCCTGACAAGTAACTACGGACGGTACTGGGAGCACACTTTTGCACGGCCAGGAAGGCTACAAAATCTATAATTTGCTGCACATCTGGTGGCCATATTTGTTGCCGACCATGTTTAATACGAAATGTTTCAAAAGCTTTCAGACCGTTACCATAGACCTCTTTAGTGTTACCACTGATAGAGGCGCTAGTAGTAGGGACAGAACTCTGTTGCATTTTTGGAATTCCGATCTGATGACGTCAAAACATTCCACAGTTGTCACGTGACATTCCACAGGTGTTCTATTTATAGATTGAACCGTGACTGAACCTTGAGGTTATGAATAATAAAACAGGTATTGTTGTAGTCAGCAGGTGTTTATTCTTTGATCTCGTTTGAATTTTTTGTAACAAAAGGGGACTGGGAAGGTCAACACATTACTTATTTGTGTATGGGGGTTGGGGTCGATATTCACCCTTTATAGCCAGGGTTCACGTTGAGTTCACGTGTAGTTATACTTGTGTTGTTTTTTTTAAACAATATTTTATTCAAGTTTTCTGAATAGGATTGGGGAACAGGTTTAGCCTATGTAAAACCCCTCTCTCTGTGTTAAGGGAGACCGTGACCTCCGCTATTAAGTTTCACCGGCGATTTTGTTGATTTTGTTCTAAGCCAATACTTTTAATCTACATATTTGGGGTGGGGGGTGGGGTAGGGGTTAGTTAAAGTTCCGAAAATCTAGGTATAAAAAAGGGTGGCTACACTTTTAAATGTAGAATTTTTTTATGAAGTTGAACAAGAGGTTAACATCATGAGTATCGACTTGTATCGAAAGGATATTGGAAATGATTATTTGGTTGTGAAATGTATTTGGCAAGAAGCGGTGTGTTATCACATCAGACTGTATGGTTACGGTATTAAGAGTGATAGATATCCAACCCCCACTGGTATCATGTTTTTAGAGGGGCAATGGCAAGCGTTGATGAGCATTGTCTCGGAGATAGATGGGTATTTACAAAAAGACATTGTAAAGAAATCAATGCCTATTGGTAATGACGTGTACGTAACGATCGACAGTAAATATCCTGGAGTCAACATTCGTAAATTTTGGTGGTGTGAAGAGGAGCGAATGCCAAAGCCTACCCGAAAGGGGGTTCATTTAAACTTGAAACAATGGGAGGCTCTCAAAGCTAGCTTCAAAGAGTTGGGTGAAAATAAATTTACCTGTGAGGAACCGCCCCTAGGTTTAGCAAAGGCGGAGACCTGGGTATAATTTCTGTCAAACGTGGTTTTTTATTAGTCCGTCTGAGCGCACCAATAATATAACGATCTGTATATGTATATATAAATAGATATCTGGCTATTTAGTTATCATACGAAACAACATGGCTTCACCCAAGATATCAGATGTTTCAGTCGGGTTGACACTAAGTTTAGGGGACAATGATAATACAGACCCTGAAATATTACTGAAGGCTGGTTATTTAGGGTTGAAGCGTAAAATGGTTTTTAAGATGACCTTAAAAGAATGGAGTCGGGTTGTTGATCGTTTCAAAAGGTATTTAACCTGTACAAAACCTACAAAATTTGTCGTCAACAATGAGTTAAGCTGTGAATTAGGCACCGCTCATCAAATGGTTCTGAAACGAAAAAACGGTAGACAATTGGTGATACCCGAAAAAACCTTTTCCGACCTGGCGGCTGTGTCTCGGGTTACAAGATCGTTCAAGCGCGGTCGTTATCATGTGTATGGTTGCCCTCCTACCCAGACGGGTCTCAAAGTAAAGGATTGGAGTTTGTTAAAATCTGGACAAACGTGGCACAACACGCCGGAGGACTGTGTTTCTGCAGCAAACAATGAAGACTGGGTCCAACCCGATTGCTACAGCACCGAAGTACGCGTAGAAGGGGTCTACGATGAAAATCAACTCATTTTCCACGAGGCTCTTGTAGCTGAGACGGAAAACGTTACCCACCTCGTACCGTGTCCCATGTGTTCAAAACCCGTGCTTGCCAATGACGAACACTACTGCCCAGCCGAAAATGTACGTACGTTAGGTGTGCAAATCTTGGGAGACATGATCAACACGGAGATTTCAAAAAGTGTAACCGGTCGTTGTGAAGGCTGTCTCAATGCTCGTGGTGGTCAGCTTGAACATACATGCGTGGGGATCGACCATTGGTTAGGCGAAATCAACTTTGTGGACTTGTACTTTGAATCCTGTTTTCTAGAGTTGAAAAAAGATCGTTTTTTACAGATAGCACGATTCGTCCCAGAGATTCGCGATCAGAGCGAAGAGTTGTTTCTACACGCAACATTGTATTGGAAAGCTCAAATCCTAGAGTGTGTTCATACGTTGACTAAATAACTTTTTTTTTGTGATTATAATTTTCTTTTTCTATATGTATTACATTTGTACTTTGATATAATAAAAGATTAAACTTTTTTAAAATACACGAGAAACTTGTTTGAATGCCCCAGGTTTGAATTATCTAATCGATGATTTAATTTCTTAAAGCTCGCAATTCAATTTACTAATACAAGAGACATTGATGTAATGTGAGGAACTCATGCTTCATAATGTTTTATTTTTGACTGGTTGCAAGGTGTTATAATGATTAGAATAACGAATAGTAATAACGCATTAAAAGAATGCAAGGTGTTTGTTTTACCTGTAAAGATTTCTTGGATACAATCAACCCTGAATTTACATAGATAATACAAATTAAAAATGTTATCTGATAATATTAACCAAAATTTGAGGTATACATATTATGTCTCTATATATTATGCATAGAAAAAAGAAAGGAATCTGATTAATGGCAAGGCCATTTACTCTACACGAGTTAAATATAAATCTAAACTATTATCCAAACGTATATGGGAAAGGGGGAGAGCTGAAATGTTCAATTTAAGCAATAAAATAAGCGGTAACATTAGATTACGGAACTTCCAATTGAAATACTTACATAAAATTATACATTTAAATGATATTTTATTCAAGAAAACCAACAAAATAAAAGAATCTTCACTGTCTGCTTTTATTCTACACAAAACAAGGAGTATTACCGCCTCTAGAAAACTAAACCCTACTCTTGACAATCTTTACTAACTGATAGCGAAGAACATGAATTAATAATTGTAATGGTCTGTTTATACTAATTATTCTGTTACCAAAGTACTGATTAGTTTCAGAAGCTCAAAGTATTGTTTAAGAAGGCCTCTTGTCAGCTATTGTAAAATGAATCGGGGTTCAGTTCGAATGAAATTAGACGGTACTATCTATACTAGTTTCTCGGAAATTCCAGGGATATACACTTACCAAACGCGGAATCAAAAGCTGCATAGAAATATTTCTTCACATACTATAGCTTTATCCAAACTCCCACCTCCCATGAAAAGACTATTTTACCCAATCAGATAAAATCTTAAAAACCAATGAACTAATGATGATATTTTATTACCCGTAAATATATTTTACACCCGAAAATATAATCCAGTCTAAACTGCGTTACAGTGATAGTAAAAATAGACTTGCGCAGGGGCATTATTTGTTAAACTGTCCAAATTTTGCCCATGTTAGATATAAAACTATACATAAATTTACAAATTATAACCATTGTAAAATACTAGATGCATCAATTACTTTCTCTCTCACCTGTATCTGAAACCTTCAAAACATCATACGCTGTAAGGTAATGCATTAAAAGGTGCCAATAACTATGAAATTTTCATAGATTAAAATAATTATAAAAATATCCTACTGCTAAATGAATTGAAGTGTACATATTATAATTGTATTTTGTAGTGTATTTTTTTTAATATGGAGACAAATTAGATTTGAAATTGAGTGGCCATTTGTAATGGCTGAATGGTTAGCGGGGCGCGCACTGTATCATAAAGCCTGTCATTGAATCGACTGGCGTGGTTTCGAAACCCCGATAGTACGTGTCAAGGGGTAGGGGCGCCTGTCCACCTTCGGGAGGTTTTTCTCTGGGTCACCTACGCGCAAGCCAATTATGGAAATAAAATTAAAAACCATATGTTAGTGCTGAAATGACCTAGTTTATGCCGAGTGGATGTTAAACCCGTCACTTTCTCTCTCTTCTCTCTCTCTCTCTCGCTCCGTTCTCTCACGCACGCACATACACACGGACCCACACACCAAGACACACAGAGACAGAAACATCCACTCTCTCCCCCACCCACGCATACCATATTCTCTCTTTCTCTCTCTCACACACACACGCACACACACACTCCCTCTCTCTCTCGCTCTCTCTCTCTCGCTCTCTCTCTCTCTCGCTCTCTCTCTCTCTGCATCCCCTTCTCCTTACAGACTTTAACAATGGTACAAATAATATATTTTCATGTTGTTCATTACAAAATGTGTATATATATTTCCTCACGGTCCTTTTTGTTAATTTGTATACCAATCTTACTCTTTTTTCCCTCAAAATGGCGATTAGAGCATGTTTTTACTCATGTAGTTCTCTTTATGTTTTTCATTATCTATTTCAACTTTTTATTTTTGCCCCGAAACACGTAAAGTATTATATTCTTGAAATATCACTAGTGAATGATATAACAATACGTAAAGCTCTAAAAACCAATAAACAACCCATCCAAAATAATGATAGTATGTGAAAGAGAACGACACAGTTTTTTTTATTGCTTTATATGTATGTTTTACAATAGTTAAGTTAAGAGGGCTGCGATACTTTACGTAACGAATTATCAGTTTTGTTTGATTTCGTTATACTTTGGAATCAATAATGCTTTTATTTTTCGTTTTTACTAAGTCAATAAATATTTATTAGTCTGATTTCTCACTCTATCTTATACAAAAGTTAAGTTAAGAGGGCTGCGATACTTTACGTAACGAGTTATCAGTTTTGTTTGATTTCATTATACTTTGGAATCAATAATGCTTTTATTTTTCGTTTTTACTAAGTCAATATATATTTATTAGTCTGATTTCTCACTCTATCTTATAGAAAAAGTATAATTTCGAGTAGTATTCCGTTTGAGGTTTTTTTTAAAGCATTCCGTGAAAAATATATAAAAACTAAAACAACCGATTGGCCATAAAGAAATATTTTTTGAGTGTAAATAGAAGATTTATCAATAACTTTCCTGAATTGCACCAAATTCGATAAAAATCAAAATATATAGAAATCGTAAGTTTTAATTAATGTATTATTTGACAACATATTCCCATCAGCTATCTTGCAAAAGACGGCGATAACTAAACAGAATTTTAATACTGACCTCTAGATATGTAAAAAAAAGACATAGATCTCATATACATACTAAAATCATAGACCAAAAGTAGCATATGCGTGAGTTTATAGATAACACGCTACAAGTTTTAAATGAGAAACTTTGCAATATTATTATTATTATCTACCAGAAATATACATAACATTGAACATAACGATTCCGTCAACGGCGAGATAAAACACCAGCAACATAGATATATGTATCTTCGGAGAAAGGTATACAACGAAAAAACGTATAATGATTTACAGGGATGTGGTTTAAATACTCTCTTCAGTATTTAATAAACGATGATTTGTCGAGCTGTTTGACTCAAACCACGAGCTTTTAAGTATAAGTATGTGTTGAACTAGGTAACGGAATATATTACGATAATTACATGTATTAAAGTTTAAATGGCCAGTGTGCATATTACATATTATGCCGTGAATACGCACAGGGAAATAATGCATGTCTATTATTTAAACAGCCATAATGAACCAGTCATGATGCAGATACCTTAATTTAAAAAGCTGCAATTCCGACGTATCGTGTTATGGTCAATGAAAGTACATCTAGGAAAGATTTATCAATGAATGGCAGTTGTCAGTTAAGAGAAATTGTCAAATGATGCTTACCAACCCCCCACCCCCACCCGTTTCAAAAAAAAAAGTTGTAAATACAAGAGATAGCTCATTCGAGCCTATAAAATTTTTATGGTCTGGATCGTACCTGTGTCATTTAATAAATCGAGCAAATAATCGTCTAATAGTGTGTTAAATTCCGTTGTGACTAAACTTCTGCAGTGTTTCAGGATGACGTAGGCTATTTTATCCTCGTAACGGTAACCCCATTTCGACGAATAACGACACACGTCTAATCACACACGCAACTTACAAACTCTTACACACAAGCAAACCCACCATATAGTTTGAAAGGTGTATTATCAGTTTCGATATCAAATCAAAATACTGTAAACGCAGAGGTATGTCGAATGTACAGGTGGCGAGGTCTGTTATCATCAAAATTGTATTCTCGTAGTAGTAATCCATTTTGGTTAATGTGGTTACTTGTTTTTTTTTCTAACTTGATATAAGAAGTTAAAAACATTTATAAATTTGAAAAACCGAATTTTCAAAATAAAGAAATAAGAACTATTCTACAAAAATAAATATTCTACAAAAAAAAACTAATTTTCTTTTTTTTTTGTAACAAAACTAAGATTATTTTTTTTGTTTTGTCTTTACAAAAAGTAAGGTTGTTTTTTTTTTGCTTTTGTTTTTTTTACAAAAATAAGAAATTGAATTATTCTTTACAAAAGTAAGAAATTGAATTATTCTTTACAAAAATAAGAAATTAAATTAATCTTTAACAAACTAAATAATTTTTTTTTTTTTTTACAAACTTAATTATATTATTTTTACAAACTTAATTATATTATTTTTACAAAATTAATTATATTATTTTTACAAAATTAATTATATTATTTTTACAAAATTATTTATTATTCTATATTGTAGGCACTGTCGATTGGTCAATAACACCCCAACCTCAAAATTAGAAATAAATCACTGTGTATTGATATTATGCGTACTATTTTCATGGAGATAACCAAAATTACAAGTTATTTTCGAGAATTGAAAAGGCCGAAGATAAATGGACACTATCATTGCGGAAACTCTATTGGCGTCCAGTTCGTGCGAGTTTACAATTTAAAACCATTTGCGAATGTGTTTAATTAATTTATACCGACAATGCCAACCCCACCTCACCCACTATAATTTGAAAATAAATCTTTGATTTCTATACTTCCCCGGCAATCCAACCGTTTTCTTTTTCGAGCGTCGCTATTTGACGTTTTCCGAAATACACGTAACGGTGAATTCGTGTTCTCTGACAGAGCAACTAAAAGTATACTATCACCCTGCGAAAACATCTTCCATCCGGTGTTTTAAGATTTACATAACAACCGGTTGCCATGTAAGATACCCCCCCCCCCATATTTTCCAAGAGGTGCAGCAAATCGAAGCCATAAAAGAAATGACTTTTCGTACAATAAAGGGGTCGTCTCCGAGGAACAGGGAAGTTATACACATACTTTTGTTAAGTTTCATCAAATCAAATGACAACATTGTGACCTCCAGAGTGTCAACATGAAAATGTTGGCGTATAAAAACACTGATTTTTATTTTTACCCCCCACCCCTTTTTAATGGCTTTGTTGTGTGTGTTCTTAGAAACTCTCGTGTGTATTGAAACATTATATGAATCGAACAATAATGAGCAGCTACAATATGATATTACCTTACAAAAAATTCAACAATTTCTAGATATACACTTCTTCGTTGTTTCGTTAGTAACGGTGATAAGATTGTGTGTTCCAGAAAACTAACGCAATATATACTTTAAAATGGTGTCTTTATTATATACATTACAGTATCAAAAAATTAAAACGAAAAGATTATGTCGAATATATGGAAAAAATCAACAACATATCTCCCATATCAGAATGTCAAAAGTTTGTTTCTGAATTTTTTTCGGATTACATTATGTGGTTTATTATCTTTCGGTGACTTGTTTTCTCAGAATCTCCATTTTAAGTTTATGTTCATTCACAATAGCATTAATTTTAGCGTTTAACAATGTAAATCTCAGATCAGCCACAGTTTTTCTATTATGTCCACTGTATGGTTCAGAAATGGCGTTGGACTGGTCCTGATTGATATTGTTCTCAATAGCACCTGAAAAAAACAACAACCAGGAGTTAGTCTAACAATATGATAAATTTAAATATGATGAATAATTTATGCTGCAATGTATTTAAATCCTTTATGCACAAACAAATGTATCAACCTTCGATGCAGCTAATGTGTCGTTCCAACATGGTATATTGCTCTTTTTTTAAAAGTAGGTTTTAATCGCTTACCAAAAGATGTCTCATTTTCTACGCTTTCACGCGGCCTTTTAATTGGTGTTTTCGCTACCTTCATTGTGTTCCTTTTAAGATAACGCCAGTAATTCTTTAAATGAGTCGCACTTCTAACCGGGAAATTTGGCTGGGCACAGAAACGTTTTTCAATTTCTTTCCAAGTCTGTTCTTTGAGAGAAACCGATTCTACATCTCTTCGCTTATTATCAAGTATAGTTATGAATTCTTTTACCGTGCTCAATAGGAACTGTTTCTCGAAATCGGACATTGAAGATGAGCGACTCCTCGGGGTATCCATCACGTACAAACGATGTCTGTTAAACTAGGGAAAACTGATCACAACTCTACTTTATAAATAATCACAATACTACAATTATAGTTGCATTGCAACAGAAATTGGCCAGTGTGTAGTACCAATTGGCCAGTGTCTGCTACGTCAAGCAACACCTTTTAATACGACTTTTCCGACAGGGCTACGATTTTTGTTCACTCGTAAGCTGTTTCTTTAGGCCAATTTTTTTTTGGGGGGGGGGGGATATCAATCAGGACCAGTCCAACACCATTTCTGAACCATACAGTGGACATAATAGAAAAACTGTGGCTGATCTGAGATTTACATTGTTAAACGCTAAAATTAATGCTATTGTGAATGAACATAAACTTAAAATGGAGATTCTGAGAAAACAAGTCACCGAAAGATAATAAACCACATAATGTAATCCGAAAAAAATTCAGAAACAAACTTTTGACATTCTGATATGGGAGATATGTTGTTGATTTTTTCCATATATTCGACATAATCTTTTCGTTTTAATTTTTTGATACTGTAATGTATATAATAAAGACACCATTTTAAAGTATATTTTGCGTTAGTTTTCTGGAACACACAATCTTATCACCGTTACTAACGAAACAACGAAGAAGTGTATATCTAGAAATTGTTGAATTTTTTGTAAGGTAATATCATATTGTAGCTGCTCATTATTGTTCGATTCATATAATGTTTCAATACACACGAGAGTTTCTAAGAACACACACAACAAAGCCATTAAAAAAGGGGTGGGGGGTAAAAATAAAAATCAGTGTTTTTATACGCCAACATTTTCATGTTGACACTCTGGAGGTCACAATGTTGTCATTTGATTTGATGAAACTTAACAAAAGTATGTGTATAACTTCCCTGTTCCTCGGAGACGACCCCTTTATTGTACGAAAAGTCATTTCTTTTATGGCTTCGATTTGCTGCACCTCTTGGAAAATATGGGGGGGGGGTATCTTACATGGCAACCGGTTGTTATGTAAATCTTAAAACTCCGGATTGAAGATGTTTTCGCAGGGTGATAGTATACTTTTAGTTGCTCTGTCAGAGAACACGAATTCACCGTTACGTGTATTTCGGAAAACGTCAAATAGCGACGCTCGAAAAAGAAAACGGTTGGATTGCCGGGGAAGTATAGAAATCAAAGATTTATTTTCAAATTATAGTGGGTGAGGTGGGGTTGGCATTGTCGGTATAAATTAATTAAACACATTCGCAAATGGTTTTAAATTGTAAACTCGCACGAACTGGACGCCAATAGAGTTTCCGCAATGATAGTGTCCATTTATCTTCGGCCTTTTCAATTCTCGAAAATAACTTGTAATTTTGGTTATCTCCATGAAAATAGTACGCATAATATCAATACACAGTGATTTATTTCTAATTTTGAGGTTGGGGTGTTATTGACCAATCGACAGTGCCTACAATATAGAATAATAAATAATTTTGTAAAAATAATATAATTAATTTTGTAAAAATAATATAATTAAGTTTGTAAAAATAATATAATTAAGTTTGTAAAAAAAAAAAAAAATTATTAAGTTTGTTAAAGATTAATTCAATTTCTTATTTTTGTAAAGAATAATTCAATTTCTTACTTTTGTAAAGAATAATTCAATTTCTTATTTTTGTAAAAAAAACAAAAGCAAAAAAAAACAACCTTACTTTTTGTAAAGACAAAACAAAAAAAATAATCTTAGTTTTGTTACAAAAAAAAAGAAAATTAGTTTTTTTTTGTAGAATATTTATTTTTGTAGAATAGTTCTTATTTCTTTATTTTGAAAATTCGGTTTTTCAAATTTATAAATGTTTTTAACTTCTTATATCAAGTTAAAAAAAAAACAAGTAACCACATTAACCAAAATGGATTACTACTACGAGAATACAATTTTGATGATAACAGACCTCGCCACCTGTACATTCGACATACCTCTGCGTTTACAGTATTTTGATTTGATATCGAAACTGATAATACACCTTTCAAACTATATGGTGGGTTTGCTTGTGTGTAAGAGTTTGTAAGTTGCGTGTGTGATTAGACGTGTGTCGTTATTCGTCGAAATGGGGTTACCGTTACGAGGATAAAATAGCCTACGTCATCCTGAAACACTGCAGAAGTTTAGTCACAACGGAATTTAACACACTATTAGACGATTATTTGCTCGATTTATTAAATGACACAGGTACGATCCAGACCATAAAAATTTTATAGGCTCGAATGAGCTATCTCTTGTATTTACAACTTTTTTTTTTGAAACGGGTGGGGGTGGGGGGGGGGGTTGTTAAGCATCATTTGACAATTTCTCTTAACTGACAACTGCCATTCATTGATAAATCTTTCCTAGATGTACTTTCATTGACCATAACACGATACGTCGGAATTGCAGCTTTTTAAATTAAGGTATCTGCATCATGACTGGTTCATTATGGCTGTTTAAATAATAGACATGCATTATTTCCCTGTGCGTATTCACGGCATAATATGTAATATGCACACTGGCCATTTAAACTTTAATACATGTGCAATTATCGTAATATATTCCGTTACCTAGTTCAACACATACGTATACTTAAAAGCTCGTGGTTTGAGTCAAACAGCTCGACAAATCATCGTTTATTAAATACTGAAGAGAGTATTTAAACCACATCCCTGTAAATCATTATACGTTTTTTCGTTGTATACCTTTCTCCGAAGATACATATATCTATGTTGCTGGTGTTTTATCTCACCGTTGACGGAATCGTTATGTTCAATGTTATGTATATTTCTGGTAGATAATAATAATAATATTGCAAAGTTTCTCATTAAAAACTTGTAGCGTGTTATCTATAAACTCACGCATATGCTACTTTTGGTCTATGATTTTAGTATGTATATGAGATCTATGTCTTTTTTTTCCATATCTAGAGGTCAGTATTAAAATTCTGTTTAGTTATCGCCGTCTTTTGCAAGATAGCTGATGGGAATATGTTGTCAAATAATACATTAATTAAAACTTACGATTTCTATATATTTTGATTTTTATCGAATTTGGTGCAATTCAGGAAAGTTATTGATAAATCTTCTATTTACACTCAAAAAATATTTCTTTATGGCCAATCGGTTGTTTTAGTTTTTATATATTTTTCACGGAATGCTTTAAAAAAAAACTCAAACGGAATACTACTCGAAACTAGACTTTTTGTATAAGATAGAGTAAGAAATCAGACTAATAAATATATATTGACTTAGTAAAAACGAAAAATAAAAGCATTATTGATTCCAAAGTATAATGAAATCAAACAAAACTGATAACTCGTTACGTAAAGTATCGCAGCCCTCTTAACTTAACTTTTGTATAAGATAGAGTGAGAAATCAGACTAATAAATATTTATTGACTTAGTAAAAACGAAAAATAAAAGCATTATTGATTCCAAAGTATAACGAAATCAAACAAAACTGATAATTCGTTACGTAAAGTATCGCAGCCCTCTTAACTTAACTATTGTAAAACATACATATAAAGCAATAAAAAAAAACTGTGTCGTTCTCTTTCACATACTATCATTATTTTGGATGGGTTGTTTATTGGTTTTTAGAGCTTTACGTATTGTTATATCATTCACTAGTGATATTTCAAGAATATAATACTTTACGTGTTTCGGGGCAAAAATAAAAAGTTGAAATAGATAATGAAAAACATAAAGAGAACTACATGAGTAAAAACATGCTCTAATCGCCATTTTGAGGGAAAAAAGAGTAAGATTGGTATACAAATTAACAAAAAGGACCGTGAGGAAATATATATACACATTTTGTAATGAACAACATGAAAATATATTATTTGTACCATTGTTAAAGTCTGTAAGGAGAAGGGGATGCAGAGAGAGAGAGAGAGAGCGAGAGAGAGAGAGAGCGAGAGAGAGAGCGAGAGAGAGAGGGAGTGTGTGTGTGCATGTGTGTGTGTGTGAGAGAGAGAAAGAGAGAATATGGTATGCGTGGGTGGGGGAGAGAGTGGATGTTTCTGTCTCTGTGTGTCTTGGTGTGTGGGTCCGTGTGTATGTGCGTGCGCGAGAGAACGGAGCGAGAGAGAGAGAGAGAAGAGAGAGAAAGTGACGGGTTTAACATCCACTCGGCATAAACTAGGTCATTTCAGCACTAACATATGGTTTTTAATTTTATTTCCATAATTGGCTTGCGCGTAGGTGACCCAGAGAAAAACCTCCCGAAGGTGGACAGGCGCCCCTACCCCTTGACACGTACTATCGGGGTTTCGAAACCACGCCAGTCGATTCAATGACAGGCTTTATGATACAGTGCGCGCCCCGCTAACCATTCAGCCATTACAAATGGCCACTCAATTTCAAATCTAATTTGTCTCCATATTAAAAAAAATACACTACAAAATACAATTATAATATGTACACTTCAATTCATTTAGCAGTAGGATATTTTTATAATTATTTTAATCTATGAAAATTTCATAGTTATTGGCACCTTTTAATGCATTACCTTACAGCGTATGATGTTTTGAAGGTTTCAGATACAGGTGAGAGAGAAAGTAATTGATGCATCTAGTATTTTACAATGGTTATAATTTGTAAATTTATGTATAGTTTTATATCTAACATGGGCAAAATTTGGACAGTTTAACAAATAATGCCCCTGCGCAAGTCTATTTTTACTATCACTGTAACGCAGTTTAGACTGGATTATATTTTCGGGTGTAAAATATATTTACGGGTAATAAAATATCATCATTAGTTCATTGGTTTTTAAGATTTTATCTGATTGGGTAAAATAGTCTTTTCATGGGAGGTGGGAGTTTGGATAAAGCTATAGTATGTGAAGAAATATTTCTATGCAGCTTTTGATTCCGCGTTTGGTAAGTGTATATCCCTGGAATTTCCGAGAAACTAGTATGGATAGTACCGTCTAATTTCATTCGAACTGAACCCCGATTCATTTTACAATAGCTGACAAGAGGCCTTCTTAAACAATACTTTGAGCTTCTGAAACTAATCAGTACTTTGGTAACAGAATAATTAGTATAAACAGACCATTACAATTATTAATTCATGTTCTTCGCTATCAGTTAGTAAAGATTGTCAAGAGTAGGGTTTAGTTTTCTAGAGGCGGTAATACTCCTTGTTTTGTGTAGAATAAAAGCAGACAGTGAAGATTCTTTTATTTTGTTGGTTTTCTTGAATAAAATATCATTTAAATGTATAATTTTATGTAAGTATTTCAATTGGAAGTTCCGTAATCTAATGTTACCGCTTATTTTATTGCTTAAATTGAACATTTCAGCTCTCCCCCTTTCCCATATACGTTTGGATAATAGTTTAGATTTATATTTAACTCGTGTAGAGTAAATGGCCTTGCCATTAATCAGATTCCTTTCTTTTTTCTATGCATAATATATAGAGACATAATATGTATACCTCAAATTTTGGTTAATATTATCAGATAACATTTTAAATTTGTATTATCTATGTAAATTCAGGGTTGATTGTATCCAAGAAATCTTTACAGGTAAAACAAACACCTTGCATTCTTAAACAATACTTTGAGCTTCTGAAACTAATCAGTACTTTGGTAACAGAATAATTAGTATAAACAGACCATTACAATTATTAATTCATGTTCTTCGCTATCAGTTAGTAAAGATTGTCAAGAGTAGGGTTTAGTTTTCTAGAGGCGGTAATACTCCTTGTTTTGTGTAGAATAAAAGCAGACAGTGAAGATTCTTTTATTTTGTTGGTTTTCTTGAATAAAATATCATTTAAATGTATAATTTTATGTAAGTATTTCAATTGGAAGTTCCGTAATCTAATGTTACCGCTTATTTTATTGCTTAAATTGAACATTTCAGCTCTCCCCCTTTCCCATATACGTTTGGATAATAGTTTAGATTTATATTTAACTCGTGTAGAGTAAATGGCCTTGCCATTAATCAGATTCCTTTCTTTTTTCTATGCATAATATATAGAGACATAATATGTATACCTCAAATTTTGGTTAATATTATCAGATAACATTTTAAATTTGTATTATCTATGTAAATTCAGGGTTGATTGTATCCAAGAAATCTTTACAGGTAAAACAAACACCTTGCATTCTTTTAATGCGTTATTACTATTCGTTATTCTAATCATTATAACACCTTGCAACCAGTCAAAAATAAAACATTATGAAGCATGAGTTCCTCACATTACATCAATGTCTCTTGTATTAGTAAATTGAATTGCGAGCTTTAAGAAATTAAATCATCGATTAGATAATTCAAACCTGGGGCATTCAAACAAGTTTCTCGTGTATTTTAAAAAAGTTTAATCTTTTATTATATCAAAGTACAAATGTAATACATATAGAAAAAGAAAATTATAATCACAAAAAAAAAGTTATTTAGTCAACGTATGAACACACTCTAGGATTTGAGCTTTCCAATACAATGTTGCGTGTAGAAACAACTCTTCGCTCTGATCGCGAATCTCTGGGACGAATCGTGCTATCTGTAAAAAAACGATCTTTTTTCAACTCTAGAAAACAGGATTCAAAGTACAAGTCCACAAAGTTGATTTCGCCTAACCAATGGTCGATCCCCACGCATGTATGTTCAAGCTGACCACCACGAGCATTGAGACAGCCTTCACAACGACCGGTTACACTTTTTGAAATCTCCGTGTTGATCATGTCTCCCAAGATTTGCACACCTAACGTACGTACATTTTCGGCTGGGCAGTAGTGTTCGTCATTGGCAAGCACGGGTTTTGAACACATGGGACACGGTACGAGGTGGGTAACGTTTTCCGTCTCAGCTACAAGAGCCTCGTGGAAAATGAGTTGATTTTCATCGTAGACCCCTTCTACGCGTACTTCGGTGCTGTAGCAATCGGGTTGGACCCAGTCTTCATTGTTTGCTGCAGAAACACAGTCCTCCGGCGTGTTGTGCCACGTTTGTCCAGATTTTAACAAACTCCAATCCTTTACTTTGAGACCCGTCTGGGTAGGAGGGCAACCATACACATGATAACGACCGCGCTTGAACGATCTTGTAACCCGAGACACAGCCGCCAGGTCGGAAAAGGTTTTTTCGGGTATCACCAATTGTCTACCGTTTTTTCGTTTCAGAACCATTTGATGAGCGGTGCCTAATTCACAGCTTAACTCATTGTTGACGACAAATTTTGTAGGTTTTGTACAGGTTAAATACCTTTTGAAACGATCAACAACCCGACTCCATTCTTTTAAGGTCATCTTAAAAACCATTTTACGCTTCAACCCTAAATAACCAGCCTTCAGTAATATTTCAGGGTCTGTATTATCATTGTCCCCTAAACTTAGTGTCAACCCGACTGAAACATCTGATATCTTGGGTGAAGCCATGTTGTTTCGTATGATAACTAAATAGCCAGATATCTATTTATATATACATATACAGATCGTTATATTATTGGTGCGCTCAGACGGACTAATAAAAAACCACGTTTGACAGAAATTATACCCAGGTCTCCGCCTTTGCTAAACCTAGGGGCGGTTCCTCACAGGTAAATTTATTTTCACCCAACTCTTTGAAGCTAGCTTTGAGAGCCTCCCATTGTTTCAAGTTTAAATGAACCCCCTTTCGGGTAGGCTTTGGCATTCGCTCCTCTTCACACCACCAAAATTTACGAATGTTGACTCCAGGATATTTACTGTCGATCGTTACGTACACGTCATTACCAATAGGCATTGATTTCTTTACAATGTCTTTTTGTAAATACCCATCTATCTCCGAGACAATGCTCATCAACGCTTGCCATTGCCCCTCTAAAAACATGATACCAGTGGGGGTTGGATATCTATCACTCTTAATACCGTAACCATACAGTCTGATGTGATAACACACCGCTTCTTGCCAAATACATTTCACAACCAAATAATCATTTCCAATATCCTTTCGATACAAGTCGATACTCATGATGTTAACCTCTTGTTCAACTTCATAAAACAATTCTACATTTAAAAGTGTAGCCACCCTTTTTTATACCTAGATTTTCGGAACTTTAACTAACCCCTACCCCACCCCCCACCCCAAATATGTAGATTAAAAGTATTGGCTTAGAACAAAATCAACAAAATCGCCGGTGAAACTTAATAGCGGAGGTCACGGTCTCCCTTAACACAGAGAGAGGGGTTTTACATAGGCTAAACCTGTTCCCCAATCCTATTCAGAAAACTTGAATAAAATATTGTTTAAAAAAAACAACACAAGTATAACTACACGTGAACTCAACGTGAACCCTGGCTATAAAGGGTGAATATCGACCCCAACCCCCATACACCAATAAGTAATGTGTTGACCTTCCCAGTCCCCTTTTGTTACAAAAATTCAAACGAGATCAAAGAATAAACACCTGCTGACTACAACAATACCTGTTTTATTATTCATAACCTCAAGGTTCAGTCACGGTTCAATCTATAAATAGAACACCTGTGGAATGTCACGTGACAACTGTGGAATGTTGTGACGTCATCAGATCGGAATTCCAAAAATGCAACAGAGTACCGTCCCTACTACTGGCGCTTAATATTTGCTTAGACTTAGAGGACTTTGTGTTTAAAATACAGACTAAGGCTTGATTGTCAACGTGTAAAATTTATTTCCGATGTGCCAGAAACGAAGTCCACATTTGGAAAGCCATGCATTAAATCAGTAAAACCCCAATCCGAAGGCCATTGGAAATAACACCATTTTGGGTGAAAATAAGCCGCACACCCTAAGTCTGGGTTACCATCACTGCCTGTATACAAATGCAAAGTACTGTCAGACGTCCAGGCCAGCTCGGGAAAAAACTAGTTCCATTAAAGGCTTCTAAGAATATCAACCAGAGCCGAAGGTCTTCTTTTAACGCTGATGTTACCCTCACGTGATGTCTGGGGTTCGTTAATTCGGCCATTGCATCGTAGAATCATCGATTAAAAGCCCTGGCAGTCGGTATCGCCCGAGAACAAAAATTTAAAATACCCGTTAGAGACTGCAATTGCTCCAGGGTTACCTTTTTTAAGATCAACAAGAGGTTTGAACGAAGTTCTAATAATTTTGCCGCCGGAATTCTAACGGACATGCTCTCGGTGTTAATTTCGAGACCTAAATAAGTAAGCACTGACTTTGGTCCAACGGTTCTTCATTAGCCAACGGAACACCTAATTCATTGCAAATGCGAACAAAGGTGGATGCAAGAAAGCTCGAATCGTCACTTTCTTTCGAACCAACAAACAAAAAATCGTCTAAATAATGCACGACACTATCCCGCTGGGCCGTATGTTTTACCACCCACTCAAGGAAACTTGAAAACTTTTCAAACAATGCGCAAGCATAAGAGCAGCCCATTGGAAGGGATTTATACACGAAATATAGGCCTAAAAGTTTGAAACCAAGCAAATTAAAGTCTGATGGATGCACCGGCAAAAGTCTGAAAGCAGATTTAATATCCATTTTAGTAAGAAGCCCCCCCCCCTCCCAAGACTACTGATCATTTCAAGAGCGGTGTCGAAAGACGTATACTGAACGGAACATTTTGAAACATCCAAAAAGTCATTTACACCTTCCCCGAATGGATAGGAGAGGTGGTGTCTAAGCCTCCACCCACCGCCTTTTTTGGGGACAAGCCCAATAGGAGAGATGCGAAGTTTGGCAAAGATCTCTCCGTAAACGGGCCCGCAATTCTGCCTAAGTAAACCTCTTTATAAACCTTATCATATGCCTCACGTTCAAATTCTCTAACTGAAATTAAATTCTTACAATCTGTTTCGATGCTCGGCCCATTGTAACCTAAATAAAACCCATAAGAATACCCCTTTAACAACTCATTACCGTCCTCGGTGTTAGGGTAGTTTTGTAATAAAAGTTTCAGAACATCAGTTTTGATAGGTGTTTTGGCGAGGGAATGAACGTCGAATTGATTCCCCTGAATTTGGTCGATTAAACCGGGGTTGGTTGTATCCGCCGATTGGCTGTGAATTAAATCTATATCCCCTTTGAACGGGTCTGCCTGGCCTATAATTAGAGTAACTAGTAGAAGGTGTTATGGTACAATTAACTGCAGAATGGAAACCAGAACATCTCAAACATTTGTGTACATAATTACAGACTGGTTTAGAACAAAAACCAGAAAAATTAAAGTCATAGCACTTAAGCTGTTTTTGTTGCGAGGAATACCCCGGCGCACCCTGGCCAGTTGCTAACTGTTTAGGCGTATTGCTTAACATGTAAAGGAGCCATAGCTCCTGGTCTACTTCTCCCCATGTAGTGGTTGGGTTTGCAGCCCTTTTTAGCCTATACTGCTCATCGTAAGTATTCCATGCAAGACCTGTAACCCGCCGTGAGCCAAGACGAATCAAATGCATATATTTTAATAAGCCGGTGGATGGGCGCTTAGGTATATACTAATGTAAACAATAAATGCGTCTGTCCACTGGCTTATGTCTTTGATGGTATTGCCAGAGGGTTTGGGCTGTAGCTTCAACTGACCCTTAGAATAAACAAACACCGGCGATCCCGGATCGGTTTGCTGCGGGGACCTACTGAGGAGTTGACAAAGATCCACATAATCGCCGTTGATTATTTTCTGTTTGAGGGTATGGGACACATGCAGCCCTAACGCACTAGAAGCGCTTTCTACTGGTTTTATTAAATCAAAAATATTAGCAGAAGGTAGGCCTATATTACTTATAACTGGTATTGAAGCTGGAGAAATGTCACTTGCATGGCCCTCCTGGACCGGAACTTCTGTAGGCCTTGAGTAAGTAGATGTAGAGGGCGTCTCCATAACTGCTGCCGCCGACGTCGCTGATCTCGATTTGCTTGCCCCTCCAATTCGCCCTGTTGTCTTCTTCTTCTTAGACATTACTGCTGAACGTGTCTTCGGCATATTTAAATGTATCTTTTCTACTGGGCTTCAAAATATATCATGAAAAGATGAGAAAACTTAACACATTTAATACTAGCCGATTCGTGCAAGGAGCGACTCGGAAAGCGACCCAACTAGTTATTTACATTGTGATTGTTGTAGCCCTATTCGGGCCTGCCGCGGGGGAGGGGGCTGCTGTCGGTGCTTAAGACTCAATATTAATACTGTAATACTAGGTTGGGGAGGACATCCACATGTCACCGATTATTATAGGCTAGGGGAGGTCTAAAGTAACTTTAAGGTAGTATGTGCCATTCACATTCGTATTTAAGTCAAAAATTTGTTATTTTTAGTGTGTTTTTCCATTCAAAATCAGTGGAAAAATTTGATAAATTTGTGATTTTTCAAGAAAATATTATATTTTGATTCAAATTTTGAGATTTTCAGTGCAAAATTAGTGGTAAATTTCCAAAATATTTGACAGATTTGTGAGTGGAATTTTTGATTTTAGTCAAAATTTTGTGATTTTTAGTATTTATATACAATCTAAATTAGTGGAAAATTAAAAAAAACATTTAACAAATTCGTGAGAGAAATTTTTGATTTTAGTCAAATTTTTTTGTATTTTTAGTGTTTATAAACATCCAAAATTAGTGGAAAATTTCAAAAATATTAGGCAAATTTTTGATGAAAATTTTTGATTTAATTCAAAATTTTGTGATTTTTACTATTTATTTACATTCTAAATTATCGGAAAATTTCAAAAATATTTAAAAAATTTGTGAGAGGAAATTTTGATTTTAGTCCGAATTTTGTGCTATTTTTAGTGTTTCTTAAATGCACTGCCAAAGGTGGTACACAGTTACGCATATTTAAAGAAATTTTGAAACTTCCGTTTCATCAATATACCAAGTTTAACATTTCTTATAAGTATATAACCGAGTACATATTGGGTAATTATCCAATTTAATTTAGTTTAATTTGTATAGTTACGTAGCCATGTTTGGATTATCGCCCTTATTGTTATTATTTTATTACTTCATAAATACACTTACATTGTATGCTTTCTTCTACATTCCTGTTTTGCATTGCTTGTATGGGGTATTTAGTATTATGTTTTGTGCAATTATACAACTTAAAAATTCTAATTGGTTGTTTAAACTCATAGCTTTTAGCATTATTAAATCTTGATTATCGCCCTTTTTGTTAAGAAATTCTATTGACGTCATTGATAACATTACGACGTATTTACGTCACACCATTCAGTTAGCAGACGACTGCCTCCCGAGGCGGTCTACATTTTCTTTGCTTCATTGTGTTGGGTTGTTTGTGCGTTTTCTTGTACGAGTCAATATGTTCAATCTTGAGTGAAGTCTGAGTTGCTTCAGACCCGGGACTGTACAGCGCAGTGGACGCTTACGGCTAGCCCCCGGATCCATTCACTCTTTTTTGAATTGTTGTTTTATTGTTTGTTTCGTTTGCTGTTTCGGAGTATGATGTATTGTCGTTATATTTATCCTTTATGTAAATCATATGTGGCGCAGTCCCCCTGCACTAACTATTTTAGTCCGACTTTTGTTTTATTTACATCCAAAATTAGTGGAAAATGTATAATTTTTACCTTTTCTGCATTATAAACGTTAGATGGGAAGAAAGTACATATACAACAATTTCACTCAATTTTGCCTAAACATCATGATCAGTTCAATGAAATTTTTAAGATTACCTCCAATATTGCTGTCAAAATATTAATTATTCGTCTGTTTGTAAAATGAAACAAAACTTCTTGCATGTCTTTATTTCCATTGCTAAATAACGTGAAAAGGATACATGTGTTTGGCAAATATGATCTTCAAACTGTCAGAAGATGGGATATATATGAAATTTTAATAATAAAAAAAGTGAAATGGTAAAATTTCAAAAATATTTGACAAATTTGTGAGGGAAATTTTTGATTTTAGACCATAGTTGTGATTTTTAGTGTTTATTTACATTCAAAATTAGTGGAAAATTTCTAAAATCTTTGTTAAAATTGTGAGGGAAATATTAGATTTTACTCCAAATTTTGTGATATTTAGTGTTTATTTACTTTCAAAGTAATGGAAAGTTTCAAAAATATTTATCAAATTTGTGAGAGAAATTTTTGATTTTAGTCCATATTTGTGATTTTTATTGTTTATTTACATTCAAAATTAGTGGAAAAATTAAAAAATATTCGACAATTTTGGTCAAAATTTTGAGATTTTTAGTACAAAATTAGTGGAAAATTTCCAAAATATTTGACAAATTTGTGAGGGGAATTTATGATTTTAGTCAAAATTTTGTGATTTTTAGTATTTATTTAAAATCTAAATTATTGGAAAATTTCAAAAATATTTGACAAATTTGTGAGGAGATTTGATTTTAGTCCATATTTTGTGCTAGAGGAATTTTTTTTTGTGAGAGGAATTTTTGATATTAATCCAATTTTTTTCTATTTTTAGTGTTTATTTACGTTCAAAAATAGTTAAAAATTAAAAAAATATTTGGCAAATTTGTGACGAAAATTTTTGATTTTATTCAAATTTTTGTGATTTTTACTATTTGTTCTTTACATTCTAAATATCGGAAAATTTCAAAAATATATGACCAATTTGTGAGAGGAAATTTTGATTTTAGTTCAAATTTTGTGATGTTTAGTGTTTATTTACATTCAAAATTAGTGGAAAATGTATAATTTTTATTTTGTCTGTATCATAAAGGTTAGATGGGAAGGAAGTACAGCAATTACTCCAAATTTTGTGATTTTTAGTGTTTATTTACATGTAAAAATAGTGGAAAATTTGTGAGGGGAAGTTTTGATTTTAGTCCAAATTTTGTGATTTTTAGTATTTATTTCCATTCAAAATTAGTGGAAAATTTAAAGAATATTTGACAAATTTGTGAGGTGAATTTTTTATTTTACTTCAAATTTTGTTCTTTTTCAGTGTTTCTTTTAGTCCACATTTTGTGTTTATTTACATTCAAAATTAGTGGAAAATGTATAATTTTTACTTTTTCTGCATCATAAAGGTTAAATGGGAAGTGTTTATTTACATTCAAAATTAGTGGAAATTTCAAAAATATTTGACAAATTGGTGAGAGGAAGTAAGTACAACATTAACTTTGCCTAAAAATCATAATAAGTTCACTGAAATTCTTCAGATTACCACCAATATTGCTGTCATAATTTTTTCATCTGTTTGTAAAAAGAAATAAAATGTCTTGCTTGTCTTTATTTCCATTGTTAAATAACGTAGAAAGGATACATGTATTTGGCAGATATGATCTTCAAATTGTCAGAAAATGAGATGTTTATGACATTTTAATAATAAAAAAAGTGAAATGGTAAAACTTCAAACATATTCTATAAATTTAATTTGTGAGGGTAATTTTTGATTTTACTCCAAATTTTGTGATTTTTAGTGTTTATTTACATTCAAAACAAGAGGAAAATAATTTGGTAAGTTTCCATGTGTTTGTCAGATACTTAAAAAGTATCCAGAGGTAATCAAGCTAGCATTGGACGATAATAAGATCTCCAAGTTGTCTAAATATAATTTAAAAAAAAGTGAAATGGTAAAATATCAAAAATATATGACAAATTGATGGGAAATGTTAGGTGTTTATTTACATTCCAAATTAGTGCAAAATTCCAAAAATATTTGATAAAATTATTTTACTCCAAATTTTGTAATATTTAGTTCTTTATTTATTTTCAAAATTAGTGGAAAATTTCAAAAATATTTGACAACTTTGTGAGGGAAATTTTGATTTTAGTCAAAATCAGGTGATTTTTAGTATTTATATACAATCTAAATTAGTGGAAAATTAAAAAATATTTGACAAATTTGTGAGAGGAATTTTTGATTTTAGTCCAATTTTTTGGTATTTTTTTTGTTTATAAACATTCAAAATTTGTGGAAAATTTAAAATTTAGTCCATCTTTGTGATTTTTAGTGTTTTTTTACATTCAAAATTAGAGAAAAACTTCAAAACTATTTGACAAATTTGTCAGTGAAATATGAAATTAGTAGTACAAATTTTGAGATTTTTAGTGCAAAATTAGTGGAAAATTTCAAAAATATTTGTTAAATTCGTGAGGGTTAATTTTTTGATTTTAGTCAAAATTTTGTTATTTGTAGTGTTTTTAAAATCAAAATCAGTGGAAAATTTCAAAAATATATGATAAATTTGATTGGGAATTTTTTGATTCTACTGCAAAATTCAGATTTTGTGATTTTTTTACATTCAAAACTAGAGGAAATTTTCAAAAATATTTGATAAATTTGTGAGGGAAATTTTGGATTTTAGTACAGATTTTGTGATTTATAAACACTAATAGTTAGTGCAGGGGGACTGCGCCACATATGATTTACATAAAGGACAAATATAACGACAAGACATCATACTCCGAAACAGCAAACAAAACAAACAAAAAAACAATTTTAAAAAGAGTGAATGGATCCGGGGGCTAGCCGTAAGCGTCCACTGCGCTGTACAGTCCCGGGTCTGAAGCAACACAGACTTCACTCAAATTGAACATATTTCACTCGTACAAGAAAACGCACAAACAACCGAACACAAAGAAGCAAAGAAAATGTAGACCGCCTCAGGAGTCAGTTGTCTGCTAACTGAATGGTGTCACGTAAATACGTCGTAATGTTATCAATGACGTCAATAGAATATCTTAACAAAAAGGGCGATAATCAAGATTAAATAATGCTAAAAACTATAAGTTTTAACAACCAATCAGAATTTTTAAGTTGTATAATTGCACAAAACATAATACTAAATACCCCATACAAGCAATGCAAAACAGGAATGTAGAAGAAAGCATACAATGTAAGTGTATTTATGAAGTCATAAAATAATAACAATAAGGGTGATAATCCAAACAGGGTTACGTAACTATACAAATTAAACTAAATTAAATTGGATAATTATCCAATATGTACTCGGTTATATTCTTATAAGAAATGTTAAACTTGGTATATTGATGAAACGGAAGTTTCGAAATTTCTTTAAATATGCGTAACTGTGTACCTCCTTTGGCAGTGCATTTCAAAAACAGGGATTTTATTCGGGAAAGAAACAGTTCTTTATTGTTACTTACGGTCAAAAATCGTAATGCCTGTGAATAGAAAACATTATATAGTGTTGTATCTGGTATGTTACTATAAATTGACGGATATTTTACTGCTTCAAAACCGAATTTGTCCGTTTTGTCGAAAATACCAACATTAAATTTATTGTTAATGATATTGATGTCCAGGTCAAGAACAGAAGCAATTTGGGTGCCGGAATTTTCTTTATTTAAAATTAGTTCAGGGGGATATATTTCACTTTTATATTTATTGAAATTTCCATTATCATTGATGGGTGTTATGTCATCAATGTAACGGAAGGTGTAGTTGAGACTTTTAGCTACTTTGTTATTTGTTTTTCTTTTATGGTCCTGAAAGTAGAATTCATATGTGTGTAAATGTGCATTTGCCATAAATGGGGCGGGGTCAGTTCCCATTGGTAAACCAATAGTTTGCTGTATTATCTGACCCCCAACCTCAAATATGGCATTGTCAATGAGAAATGTATTATGTTTTGAAATTTGTCTTTATCAAAAATTACAGTTTCGGCATTGTGAGGTTTTATGATCCATCTAGCATCTTGAGATAAAAGGCCATCAAGTGTCTGCCCATTCCGAAAGCTCCATTAAAGGCTTTATCTACAAACCAATCCATATTATTTTATTTAAGATCTGCATGTTGGAGCATAGTATACAAAGTAGAAAAATCGAACGTTTCTATTGTTTTTGCATTATCTTTATTATTGATTTTATCTATAGTCTCTACTATAGATTTATTTTAATCAATAATGAAAAAACTATTAATACCAGTGTAATTTCGAAGTGTTTTGCACCAAATTGCATGTTGGGTTTGGCATAATTTAAGACCTTTGGTGATTGTCTGCGCAAGCGGTTTCGTCTGGCAAACACTGGAGGATATTATATATCTAAATTTTACTGGGTTTTTATGAAATTTGGGTATCGAATAAATGTACGGTAGTGCATCTATTTTCACATTGTTTTTAATATCATTACTCCTGTTAAAAGAGTATTGGTTGTGCAAAATATCTTGTTTAGTTAAATCCGTAATGCATTTATAAGTGTCATTATTTGTGTTGGGCCAGAGTCCAACTTCAGAATATTTTTAATATAGTACTTTTTACAGATAAAGGCAATGTTATTACTGGCCTTATCGACAGGTGTTAGAACAAATCTCTCTTGGAGAGTGGCAAGACACTCAACTGCAGATGCATTTTTTAGAACCTCTGCTGGCGGGTGTCTTGGTTTAAGTTTGATATATTTGATTCTTTTTGACAAGAGATCAAACACAGTATTTTTCCACTCTCCAAAAGACTCAAGAGGTGCACGAAATTTATCAGACCAGGCTACAATGCATTATTAATTTGGTATTTGAGATCATTATGTAATTTTTTAAAATTAGTTTTATTTGGCTGCTCCCGAAATTGTGGTCCCAATCTGAAGAGATTTCTAAGATTTTTGTCTTCGATAATGTCAAAGTTTCCTGTCAGTATATGGTCATGAAATGTATCTTTAAAGGGAGAGTTGGTGCATTGACATGTAGTATTATCGTACTTTTCAATAAATTCTTGTACGTTTAGGTTTTCGATAGTTTCATGGTAGTTAAATATTTTATTACGGATAGGAGGTAAAAATTTGGATACGAGCAGGTGAAATTTTAGGAATAGTACCTGGTATAGATTTTATAACTGAACGGTCTCTGAAGATTCTATTCAGTCCAATGTCTTGTATATGTTTATCCGTGAAAAGGATTTTACATAGCACATCAGGTTTTTTCTTATGCACTTTATGAGGCTGTATCGAATAATTGGGTGAAAATTTACTGTTTATCAAATCGGTAATAACATCGTAGTATTGAGGAAGAAAGCGTTCATTAGGTTGATTAGATTGGATGATGTCCTGTATGAGGACACCGAGTTTTTTAATTGTAGATTTTTTCAAAGTGTGTACAATTTGTCGGGCTGAGTTCAGTACACGGACAGCACAGGACAATTTTTCAGAAGTATGGCATTGGCATACAGAATACAATTCATTCAAAATACTTTCCGGGTATCTTTGAAATTTCGACTTTTTTATGGAACGTTTTTTATTATGAAGATTATGGTCAAGATTTTTGTAACAATTTCTGGTAATCAAAGTGTTTTCATCGCGATTGTTGTAATCGGTGTCATTGAGGCCATAAGGGAAAATGGTCTGTAATTTGGTAATCCAAGTTTCCTCTGCATAGGTTCTTTTTTGAGTAACAGCAGGGTCAATTTTACCATTGTCGAGGTGCCCTGAACCGGGAAGTTTTTCAATTACCTGTACACTGTACCCAAAATCCTTACAGGGACAACAAAATTGGACTAAAATTAAAAATTCCTCTCGCAAATTTGTCAATATTTTGGAAATTTACCAGTAATTTTGAAAGTAAAAAAACACTAAAAAAAGTCGCCCTCACTAAGTTGTCAAATGTTTTTGCAGTTTTCCACTCCTTTTGAATGTAAAATAAACACTAAAAATCACAAAATCTGTACTAAAATCCTAAGTTTCCCTCACAAATTGGTTAAATATTTTTGAAATTTAACCATTTCACTTTTTTATCATCAAAATGTCACACGGTTTTCTGACAATTTCGAGATCATATCATCGTCCAATGGTAGCTGGTTTACATATCTGACAAACACATGGATCCTTTCCAAGTTATTTAACAATGGAATTAAAGATATTTTGTTGCATTTGACAAAACAGTTGAAAAATTAAAACTTTGACAGCAGTTTTGGTGGTAATCTGAAGAATTTCAGTGAACTTATTGGTAGGCAAAAATTGAGTGAAATTGTTCTACTTTCTTCCCACCTAACATTTATGATGCAAAAAAAATAAAAATTATTCATTTTCCACTAATTTTGAATGTAAATAAACACTAAAAATCACAAAATGTGGACTAAAATCAAAAATCTCCCCTCCAAAATATTTTTGAAATTTTCCACTAATTTTGAATTTAAAAAAATCACAAAATCTAAACTTAAATTTAAAATTTCCCTCCCAAATTTGTCAAATATTTTCGACGTTTTCTATGGCCCAATACTAAACTTGAAATACATGAACAAATCTACAAAAATGATAAAAATCATGTTAATAAATTAATAAAACAAGCAAAAACAGAATTCTACTCGAACAGGATCGACACAGCGAGCAACAAACAAAAGGAACTGTTTTTTATTGTCAACTCACTAACAGACAGTAACTTTAATAGGTCAATTCTCCCGAACTATGAATGTGAACACACGTTAGCAAATGAATTTTCGCATTTCTTCATGAACAAAATAGCTGTTTAGCTACCATACAGTGTCCTAATAATGATGACACACTGACTTTAATAACCAGTTGTCGTTTGCTTTGTTTTAATCTAATAAATGAAGATGGCGGCTGGAGAAAGTGGGTTTCATCAGCGCTCCGCCTAAATTTTTCAAAACCTTAGAATAAGTGCAACGTAATCCACAAATGAATATAACGTGAATGTAATGTATTAACCAGTGTGTATTCTAAGATAAAGGATGAATATTTAGTGACTTTTTGTTGGCTTTTGTAACACTTTTCAACATGGAAATCGATGAATTGGACCATGACACTACTCTGGTGAGCGAAAACTCGGGTGAGGTGGAACGTCCTTTGTTTGACGTTGTTAAAATAAACTCCATAGTCGACAAGGCAGTGAAAGCGGCTGTAAATGAACTTAAAATTGGACTTACTGAAATAATAAACGAACGTCTCTTAAAAATAGAAGAAAGAGTAACAGAAGTTGAATTGACCCTTGTAAACGTAGGCAGCGATGTTGATAGTTTCCATGAACGTTTTGAGAAGATCGAGTCCAGTATGAAAATTAACGATGAAGAGGTAATGTCACTTAAAAATAAAATTAACAATCTTGAACAATATACTCGTAAATCGCATCTAAGAGTTTTTGGTGTGAAGGAGAGTGCCGGAGAGAACTGTGTCGAGCTAGTCCACAAAATAATTAAGGAACGATTAAAGATTGACCAGCCAATATTAATAGATGCCGCGCATAGGGTTGGACCCAAATCTAATCAAAGCCAGGCTGTTCACGGACCAGTCAATCAAACATTAACACATCATAGAGGCATCATTGTGCGTTTTATGAGACGCGACGAAAGGCAATTAGTTCTTTCAAATAGGAAAAAACTAAAACAATCTGGAATATCTGTATCAGAAGACATGACACAAATCAATGTGAAACTACTTTCAACTGTACAAAAACATCCCCTTGTGAAATCAGCGTGGTTTTCAAATGGTAAGATTCGAGCAGAGGGCCATAGTGGCAAAACTTGCCGTGTTGAATTACACCCTAATATAGATGACCAACTAATAAAGTATCTATCCAGATAAAGAGCTCTTTAAAAACCATGTGTAAAGCCAATCACTGCATATCGTCGTAATATGTTAAATATACGAGAATAACCTGAATGTGTGTCTCAAAATTATACAACTTATACAGATGTCTACCCCCACAGTCAATGAACTGAAAATCAACTATAAGTTCAACTGCCGTGCACACTTCGATGTCCATAATTGGCTACCATACTTTTGTCGTCTGCTCGCTTGTTTGAAACACATGTAAAACCCATGGCAGCTGTGATAGATGTCAGATACTGTTATAAAAATCTGAGTCGCTGTGTTCACAATCACTAAACTCTACAGCTGATGTGCTCCCCCTCTTACCTAATTTCCTTGTTAACTTATGATGATTATAGAATAGTTACCGAATACAAATATTTATTATATCATCGTATAATATAACATAGCTCAACCTATTTATATATTCTTACAAAATATTGTTATAAATTCATGTACAAGCATCAATTGTTTATGAACTGGAAGTATACTGTAATACATTTGTTTTCCTGGTTACCACCCCTCTTTGATTACAGCAAGTGTATTTAATGAGTAAAACTGTATATTAGCCGTAATATTATTTATATGAAACACCTTAAAAATAAATATAATCAGTATAATTTAAAAGATCATATTTTAAGTAAATGTAATCATATATTTACGAACCTATACTTCAAGTTTAATTTGTTAATAGTTAAAATTGTTAATATTTAAATGCTTCTGGGCATATAAGCATATTGTATATCTATAAACTTTCCACCTCTCTTATATGTGCCTTATACATATACCTTGCACTACTCCACTTAAATTGATAGCGAGAGCTCGCTGGGAACAAACCTGGTCTCTAAGGCACATCATGTAAACCTTGTAAAATTGTTTGATAGCATAATTATAATCAAAATCCAGGCTAAATTTTTTTTTAATCAAACAATCAAAGCATGTTATACTGGCCATTGCAGATTTATTTGAAATGTATATTAGCCACTGATCATCGCTAATTGCCCTTCTAACTTCAGCTGTGCACTGTACTAGCTTGTCTTCCTAAATTGCTATCAACTTTCGATTTTCGGCTCCACTTCGTATAAAGATACGCGAATTTAGATATTCGAACGTCATACATAGCACCTGATAGCTTTTGAAAAGGAAAGATTTCGCTGGCACCATTAAAATTTGATATATATATAAAAAAAAAATTCAATGGAGAATGTTAACATGAAATAAATACAAAACTATATTATAATATCATACAAAACATTATCCATAACATGAAATGAATACTAAACCTTATCCAAGATAGTATTATTGCAGCTTCAGACTGCAAAATCCTGTTATTTACATATTTTTAAAAATTTGTTTAAGTTTTAAATTCAAGCATAAACTCCAAATGTGTGGTGTACACATAAAACCGGTTTCCTGCTCATTTGATGCACGCACTCTCCCCGTGACTTCTGTCACAGATATAATTACCGTTATAATGTCGTCTTGTCTTAAAAAAAAAAAACAACAGCAAAATCCTACGCCCGAAAAGTTAATTTTATGATATGATATTGGTAACATAGTCTTGTAAATAAACCCAGGTGTTAGAATATTGTATCCACTATCAAAATCCACAACTATTATATGCATATTATAAATTATACAGTATATTACTAGTATATATTAAGCAACGTCATAACCTGATTAAATGACTTGACTCTGATCTCCCCACATCCTGACTTCCCCGCATCCCGACCTCCCCACATCCCGACCACTCCTTGAGATATTTTTGTTACATATCCAATCAACGCTTTGTCACTTATAAAATCTTTACTATTTGTTGTCATAAACTGAGATCATCCAACAAAATGAAATTTCACCTCTATATTGATCAATAGTTGCTTTCTGTTTAAAGTACTCCACATCTCTCTTATGACCTCCCAGCACCCTTGTAATTTTGTGTTAACATTTTTTGTCTTGTTCCTATATTTTGTAAATTTTTCTTCTAAATGTATATCGCATTGCACATTTTTCCTTAAGGTAACGCATCCCCTGGTAAAGTCTTACTTCATCTTAACTTATTGTTATAGTCGTATTGATTATTTGTCACATTATTATCGGTGTCGATGCCAGGCCTACATTACACACTGTAAATTTATTTTATCTGCAGGAAATACAACCATATCGATAACTTGCTATTTTAATTCAAACACTATCACATAAAATTTAAATATGTTACGCTAAACGATATAGTTTGTATTTCCTACAGATGTTTAATTATTTTTAACAGCCTTAACATTCTTAGTCTCATGGAGACCTGCGTATCTCAATATTTTAAACTTTTAACATTGTGCGGCGATATCCACCCAAACCCGGGACCTGATAAATTTTCTATTCTACACTTAAATGTGCGAAGCATTAAAAATAAAATTGATGAAATAACAGTAGAATTAAATGATTTCGATATACTTACTTTTTCTGAGACATGGCTAAATAATAACACACCTTTAGATAGTTTGAGCATTCACGGATATCACCAACCCGTATTATTAAATCGCGAAGACGGTAGGGGTGGAGGGGTTGCGATCTATATTAAATCTAACCTATATTTTAAACCACGTTATGATCTTATCATTAAAAAACTCGAGGCGATTTGGATTGAAGTACATTTTAAAAACAAAAAGTTCTTAATAGGCTCATTTTATCGCCAACCCTCAGCTTCTACTGATTATTGGGATCTTATAGAAGAAAGTTTTAATGCAACTCGTGATTGTGTCGACTATAATATTATTATTTTAGGAGATTTTAACATTGATTTTCTTACTATAAAAAATAGCAGACTACATAATCTGATAAACATTTTTAACTTCTCTCAAGTTGTAAAACAACCAACACGTGTTCAGCCGAACTCTAAATCATTGATCGACCTTGCTATGGTGAGTTGTCCTGATTACCTGAGTAGTGTTGAGGTGAGGGACTCTGGCTTAAGTGATCATAGTCCGATAGTTTTACATTTTAATTTTAACAGGCTAAAACCTCATTGTTTTAATAGGACCATTTGGAATTATAATAATATGAACGTTATAGGGCTAAACGAATTTATAAACAATTTTGAATGGGTTAATACTTTTAACTCTATTGTTTGTCCACATGAATTAACTTTACAACTTTCAGAAGTATTAATAAGTGGTATTAAATCCTTTGTTCCAAATAAGGTCATAATATGTCGACCCAAAGATCCCTTATGGATGAATACTCATCTCAGAAAATTGATAAGACAAAGAAATAGAATTCATAAAAAGGCTAAACTATCAAATGATTCGAAAAACTGGTACCTATTTAGACAAAAACGAAATTTAGTTACAAACGAAATACGAAAATCCAAAAAAGCTTTCTTAGATAAAATTGACATATCAATAAACGAAAATAATTTTAATGACTCAAAATGGTGGTCTTTGATAAAAAACGTGTCTTTGAATAAGGGAAATTCTGAATATAAACTACCACCTCTTAAATCGAATGATACTGTCTATTTTGAAAATGTTGATAAGGCGACTCTCATGAACGACTACTTTGTGTCCCAGTCAGTAACAGACTCTAAATCTTACAATGCTCTCCCTTTTGTTACAACCTATAACACGATCATAAACGACCTCTCTGTAAATCGATATGACGTTGAACTTACGCTCCTCTCCCTAAAAAAGAAAACATCTAGTGGTCCTGACAACATCAATAATATTATTTTGAAAAACATAGCCAATTCTTTTAGTAAACCCCTATCCAAACTTTTTAACATTTTAATTGAAAATTGTATTTTCCCAAACTGCTGGAAGGAAGCTAACATAGTTCCGATACATAAGAAAGGCGATATTCATGATTGTTCTAATTATAGGCCCATATCTCTTCTCAGCTCGATTGGAAAAGTATTTGAAAAAATCATTTACAAACATATTTTTAATTTCACTGTACGCCACAACCTTATAACCCCTTTACAGGCGGGATTTCAACCAAATAATTCTTCCGTTTACCAATTGATTGAGATGTATGATTATATATGTAGAGCCATTGACAACGGACATGAAGTCAAATCCATCTTCTTTGATATAAGTAAAGCGTTTGATCGTGTTTGGCACGAGGGCCTATTGCATAAACTAAACTCAGTGGGTATTAGAAATAAAACTTTAAAATTGATTGAAAATTATTTATCGAATCGTAAACAAAAGGTGTTAATTGGTGGCCAGAGTTCCTCTTTTCAAAATATTACATCTGGGGTACCCCAGGGCTCGATTTTAGGTCCGTTACTATTTCTTATTTACATAAATGATATTGTGAATGACATTGAATCTAATATACGCTTGTTCGCTGACGACACTTCTCTTTTTTTAATAATAAATAATCCTAAAGACGCCCAAGACATTTTAAATAGAGATATTGAAAAAATATTTCAATGGTCGATTATATGGAAAGTGGATTTTAACCCATCAAAAACTGTTAGTTTGACTTTTTCAAGAAAATCATCGCCCTCAATCTTCAAATTATCACTAAATAACTCAGATATAAACGATGAAATAAGTCATAAACATTTAGGCCTTCTTTTCAGTAAGTCATGTACCTGGGATGTGCATGTGGATTACCTTACGTCCAAAATAAGCAAACTTATAAATTATCTGCGAAGTTTTAAATACCGTCTAAAACGAAAAACGCTTGAAACTATATATAAGTCATTCATTCTTCCAATTTTAGATTATGCAGATTGTGTATGGAATAATTGTTCTAAAGATAAATCAACACAACTTGAAAAACTTCAACTCGACGCTTTGCGTACTATAACCGGTCTTCCACGTGGTACCTCTCATAATATACTTTATACTGAAACCGGAATCTGCCAGCTTCAATTAAGACGCTATCAACATAAAATGATACTTTTCTACAAAATTTTACATGGGCTAGTTCCTAAATATCTAACCGATATAGTTCCACCTCTTGTCTCCGCTGACCAACCCTACCGTCTTCGAAACTCAAACCAAATTAAGCAAATAAACTGTAGAACATTACTTTACCAGAACTCTTTCTTTCCATCTTCTGTGAAACAGTGGAATGATCTAAGTCTTCCAATAAAACATTCGAAAACCATTTCCGAATTCAAAACCAAATTAAAATCAAGCATGCACTTAATTAAAACTAATGCCCACTACTATATAGGTGAAAGACAGCTACAGATATTACATTGCAAACTTCGAAACTCAAAAAGCGATTTAAACCTTCACAAGTGTTTGATGCACATATCGGAAAATCCCTCTTGTTTATGTGGTCAAGGTGTCGAAGACTGTGAACATTTTTTCCTAAACTGTCCACTTTTCAACTCTCAACGAAAAATAACAATAAATAAATTAGATTTTCAACATAAAAATATACAAACAATACTATCTGGAAACACAGCTATTTCTTTTGAGGACAACTCCTTCATTGTTAAAATCGTGCACGACTTTATCAAATTAACCAAACGATTTAAAACAACATAGACCCCCCCCCCCCTCTCCTAAAGCAGGCGCATTCATAAAACTTGGCGAACAAATTTTGGGCCTTGGCATCGACTTCATCTTTGTTTTATTGTATATCTACCGCTATAATCTACCTATATGTAATATTGAATGTTCTATCTAAGGGATCGTTACCTTCACCTTTTGCACCCTGTAAAAAATGTAAATCCAGTCGTCTAACTTTTCAATGATGATCATTTATGGAAGCGATTTTACATAAGCAGCAATGCTTGTTATTGTATCCATATATAGTATGCTGTATATATCTGACTCACTGATGAAATAAAATATTGTTTAAACCAAATGAAGATACCGTTTCAAAGATCATAAAGGTGTCACCTCAAAAAACATGTTCCTTGGATCCCTTTCCAACACATCTAGTAAATAGCTGTCTTAGTGAATTACTACCTTCTATAACTTCAATAATTAACTCATTAATAGCACAGTCCATCTTCCCAGATGTCTTTAAAACTGCTAATATACATCCACTTATTAAGAAGACAAATCTTGATCCTGATCAATTAAAAAAATACAGACCAGTATCCAACCTTTGTTTGATCTCCAAGATTTTAGAAATATGCATTGCTCTCAACTAACAGCGTATGTTGAGGAAAACTGTCTAATGGAAAAAATTTCAAAGTGCGTATCGAAAGTGTCATAGTACTGAAACGACACTTACACAAGTTCACAACGACTTACTGCTCTCATTGGACAAACGCGATTGTGTTCTTTTAGTTCTGCTTGATCTTTCAGCAGCATTCGATACAGTCGATCACATAATTTTATTAAACCGACTCTCTACTGAATTTGGCATAGTCCATTCTGCCTTGAAACTTTTAAAATCCTATTTAACAAATCGCAAGCAATATGTAGTCATAGATGACGTCATGTCCGACAAGGCTGAACTAATTCAAGGAGTACCACAGGGTTCTGTCTTAGGACCAATACTTTTTAGTCTCTGTACAAAACCGCTTAGTGTAAAACTCAAAAACTATTTGACAAATTTGTCAGGAAAATATTAGATTTTGGTCCAAAAAAAATTATTTTTAGTGCAAAATTTGTGATTGAAATTTTTGACAAATTTGTGATGGAAATTCTTGATTTTAGTCCAAATTTTGTGATGTTTAGTGTTAATTTATATTCAACATTAGTGGAAAATTATAATTTTTTCTTTTTCTGTATCATAAAGGTCTGATGGGAAGAAAGTACAGCAATTACTCCAAATTTTGTGATTTTTAGTGTTTATTTACATTCAATATTTAACAAATTTGTTAGGGAAATTTTTGATCTTAGTCCAAATTTTGTGATTTTAGGTATTTATTTACATTCAAAATTAGTGGAAAATTTCAAAAATATTATACAATTTTGTCAGGGGGATTTTTGATTTTACTCCTAATTTTGTTAAATTTTTAGTGTTTCTTTTAGTACAAATTTGGGGTGTTTATTTACATTTAAAATAAGTGGAAAATGGATAATTTTTATTTTTCTGCATCATAAAGGTTAGATGGGAAGTGTTTATTTACACTCAAAATTAGTGGAAAACTATTTGACAAATTTGTGAGGGGAAGTAAGTACAACATTTTTGATTTTAGACCATATTTGTGATTTTTAGTGTTTATTTACATTCAAAATTAGTTGAATATTTCAAAAATATTTGGCAAATTTGTGATGGAAATTTTTGATTTTATATAAAATTTTGTTATTTTTAGTTTTTATTTACATTCTAAATTATCGGAAAGTTTTCAAAAATATTTGACAAATTTGTGAGAGGAATTTTGATTTTAGTTCAAATTTTGTGATGTTTAGTTTTTATTTACTACATTTAAAATTACTGGAAAATGTATAATTGTTACTTTTTCTGTATCATAAAGGTTAGATGGGAAGAAAGTACAGCAATTACTCCAAATTTTGTAATTTTTAGTGTTTATTTACATTTAAAAATAGTGGAGAATTTCAAAAATATTTAACAAATTTGTGAGGGGAATTTTTGATTTTAGTCTAAATTTTGTGATTTTTAGTATTTATTTACATTCAAAATAAGTGGAAAATTTCAAAAATATTTCAGTAATTTGTGAGGGGAATTTTTGATTTTACTCTTAATTTTGTTCTATTTTTAGTGTTTCTTTGAGTACAAATTTTGTGTGTTTACTTACATTCAAAATTAGTGGAAAATGGATAATTTTTATTTTTCTGCATCATAAAGGTTAGAATGGAATGTGTTTATTTACATTCAAAATTAGTGGAAAACTATTTGACAAATTTGTGAGGGGAAGTAAGTACAATATTTTTACTTAATTTTGCCTAAAAATTATGACAAGTTCACATTACATCTGTTTGTAAAAAGGAACAAAATGTCTTGTCTGTCTTTATTTCCATTGTTAAATAACGTGGAAAGGATAAATATGATCTTCAAGGATAATTATGATCTTCAAATTGTCAGAAAATGAGATATATATGACATTTTAATAATAAAAAAAAGTGAAATGGTAAAATTTCAAACATATTCGACAAATTTAATTTGTGAGGGGAATTTTGGCTTTTACTCCAAATTTTGTGATTTTTAGTTTTTATTTACATTCAAAAGTAGAGGAAATTAACTTGGAAATTTCCGTATGTAATCAAGCTAGCATTGGACGATAATAAGATGTTCAAATTGTCAGAAAATATGTAAAATTTCAAAAATCTATGAAAAATTTGTTGGAAATGTGAGGTGTTTATTTATATTCCAAATTAGTGGAAAACTTCAAAAATATTTGATAAAATTGTGAGGGAAATATAAGATTTTAGTCAAAATTTTGTGATTTTTAGTATTTATTTACATTCAAAATAAGTGAAAAATTTCAAAAATATTTCACAAAGTTGTGAGGGGAATTTTTGATTTTACTCCTAATTTTGTTCTTTTTTTAGTGTTTCTTTTGGTAAAAAAAATTTGTGTGTTTATTTACATTCAAAATTAGTGGAAAATGGATAATTTTTATTTTTCTGCATCAAAAAAGGTTAGATGGGAAGTGTTTATTTACATTCAAAATTAGTGGACAACTATTTGACAACATTTTTACTTAATTTTGCCTAAAAATCATGATAAGTTCACTGAAATTTCATCTGCTTGTAAAAAGAAACAAAATGTCTTGATTGTGTTCATTTCCATTTTTAAATAACGTGGAAAAGATACATATGATCTTCAAGGATAGATATGATCTTCAAATTGTCAGAAAATGAGATATATATGACATTTTAATAATAAAAAAAGTGAAATGGTAAAATTTTAAACATATTCGACAAAATTAATTTGTGAGGGGAATTTTTGATTTTACTCCAAATTTTGTGATTTTTAGTGTTTATTTACATTCAAAACTAGAGGAACATAACTTGGAAAGTTTCCGTGTGTTTGTCAGATATTAAGATCTCCAAATTGTCAGAAAATAAAAAAAGAAAAAGTTAAATGGTAAAATTTCAAAAATCTATGACAAATTTGTCGGAAATGTAAGGTGTTTATTTACATTCCAAATTAGTGGAAAATTTCACAAATATTTGATAAAATTGTGATTGACAAATTTGTGAGGGAAATTTTTGATTTTAGACCTTAGTTGTGTTTTTAGTGTTTATTTACATTCAAAATTAGTGGAAAATTTCAAAAATATTTGACAAATTTGTCAGGGAAATTTTTGATTTTAGTCCATATTTGTGATTTTGAGTATTTATTTACATTCAAAATTAGTGGAAAACTTCAAAACTATTGACAAATTTCTCATGATTTTTGGTCCAAGTTTTGAGATTTTTAGTGCAAAAGTAGTGAAAAATTTCAAAAATATTTGACAAATTCGTGAGGGTAATTTTTCAATTTTAATCAAAATTTTGTTATTTTTAGTGGTGTTTTTTACATTCAAAACTAGAGGAAATGACTTGGATAGTTTCCATGTGTTTGTCAGATATTGAAAAAGTATCCGTTTGAAATCAAGCTAATAAGATGTCCAAATTGTCCGAATTTTTTTTTAAAAAAGTGAAATGGTAAAATTTCAAAAATCCATGACGAATTTGTGATTTTTAGTGTTTATTTACTTTCAAAATAAGTGGAAAATTTCAAAAATCTTTGATAAAATTGTGAGGGAAATATTAGATTTTACTCAAAATTTTGTGATATTTAGTGTTTATTACTTTCAAAATTAATGTAAAATTTCAAACAATTTCAAAAAATTTGGGAGGTGAATTTTTGATTTTAGTCCAAATTTTGCGATTTTTAGTGTTTAATTTACATTCAAAATTAGTGGAAAATGTATAATTTTTATTTTTTTTGCATCATAAATGTTAGGTTGGAAGAAAGTAGAACAATTTCACTCAATGTTTGCCTAACAATCATAATCAGTTCACTGAAATTCTTCAGATTACCACCAATACTGCTGTCAAAGTTTTAATTTTTCAATTGTTTTGTCAATTATACATTTTGAACTTTTTTTAAATGTAGATAAATCTCAAAAATTGAGTTAAAATCAAAAATTCCTCTTACAAATTTGTCAAATATTTTTTAAATTTTCCACTAATTTCGATTGTAAATAAACACTAAAAATAACAAAATTTTGACTAAAATCAAAAAATTCCCCTCACGAATTTGTCAAATATTTTGGAACTAATTTTGAAAGTAAATAAACACTAAAAAACAAAAATTTGGGGTAAAGTTAAAAATCGCCCTCACTAAGTTGTCAAATGTTTAATTTTTACTTTTTCTGCATCATAAAGGTTAGATGGGAAGTGTTTATTTACATTCAAGATTAGTGGAAAATTTCAAAAATATTTGACAAATATGTGAGGGGAATTAACATTTTTACTTAATTTTGCCTAAAAATCATGATAAGTTCACTGAAATTCTTCAGATTACCACCAATATTGCAGTCAAAATTGTTTCATCTGTTTGTAAAAAGAAACAAAATGTCTTGCTTGTCTTTTTTTCCATCGTTAAATAACGTGGAAAGGATACATGTGGTTTTTTTTCAGATATGATCTTCAAATTATCAGAAAATTCTACAAATTTAATTTGTGAGAAAACTATTAAATTTTACTCCAAATTTGGTAATATGTAGTTCTTTATTTACTTTCAAAATTAGTGGAAAATTTCCAAAATATTTGACAAATTTGTGAGTGGAATTTTTGATTTAAGTCAAAAATTTGTGATTTTTAGTATTTATATACAATCTAAAGTAGTGGAAAATTTAAAAGATATTTGACGAATTTGTGAGAGGAATTTTTGATTTTAGTCCAATTTTTTTTGTATTTTCAGTGTTTATAAACATACCTAATTAATGGAAATTTTTGATTTTATTCAAAATTTTGTGATTTTTACTATTTATTTACATTCTTAACTATCAAAAAATTTCAAAAATATTTGACAAATTTGTGGGAGGAAATTTTGATTTTAGTCCTAATTTTCTGCTATTTTTAGTATTTCTTATAGTCCGAATTTTGTGTGTTTATTTACATTCAAAATAGTGGAGAATGTATAATTTTTACTTTTTCTGCACCACAACGTTAGATGGGAAGAAAGTACATGTACAACACTTTCACTCAATTTCACTCTATCATGTCATAAAATTGTGTGGGAAATAGTAGATTTTACTCGACAAATTGACAAATTTGTGGGGAATTTTTTTGATTTTAGACCATATTTGTGATTTTTATTGTTTATTTACATTCAAAAATAGTGGAAAATTTCAAAAATCTTTGATAAAATTGTGAGGGAAATATTAGATTTTACTCCAAATTTTGTGATATTTAGTGTTTATTTACTTTCAAACTAATGGAAAATTTCAAAAATGTTTGACAAATTTGCGAGGGAAATGTATGATTTTATTCCAAAATTGTGATTTTTCGTGTTTATTTACGTTCAAAATTAGTGGAAAACTTCAAAACTTTTTGACAAATTTGTCAGGAAAATATTAGATTTTGGATCAAATTTTGAGGGTTTTAGTGCAGAAAATAGTGGAAAATTTCAAAAACATTTTTCGAATTTAGTCAAAATTATGTTATTTTTAGTGGATAAAAATATTTGATAAATTTGTGAGGGAAATTTTAGATTTTACTCCAAAATTGTGATTTTTACTGTTTATTTACATTCAAAACAAGTTTTTGGCAGATATGATCTTCAAATTGTAAGAAAATGAGATATATATGACATTTTAGTAATAAAAAAAGTTAAATGTTAAAATTTCAAACATATTCGACAAATTTAATTTGTGAGAGGAATTTTGGATTTTACTCCAAATCTTGTGATTTTTAGTGTTTATTTACATTCAAAACTAGAGGAAATAACTTGGAAAGTTTCCATGTGTTTGTCAGATATTGAAAAAGTATCCGTATGTAATCAAGCTAATAAGATCTCCAAATTGTCAGAAAATAATAAAAAAAAGTGAAATGGTAAAATTTCAAAAATCTATGACGAATTTGTGGGGAAAGTTAGGGGTTTATTTACATTCCAAATAAATGAAATTTCAAAAACCTTTGATAAAACTGTGTGGGAAATATTAGATTTTACTCAAAATTTTGTGATATTTAGTGTTTATTTACTTTAAAAATTAATGGAAAATTTTAAAAATATGAAGATCATATCTGCCAAACACATGTATTCTTTTCACCATATGTAGCAATGGAAATAAAGACATGCAAGACGTTTTGTTTCATTTTACAAACAGATGAAAAATTAATATTTTGACAGCAAAATTGGAGGTAATCTGGGGAATTTCATTGAAATTATCATGATTTTTAGGCAAAATTAAGTGAAATTCTTGTACATTTTCCCCTTAAAAAAACACTAAAAATAGAACAAAATTTGGAGTGAAATCAAAAATTCCCCTTAGAAATATGTCAAATATTTTTGAAATTTTCCACTAATTTTGAATGTAAATAAATACTAAAAATCACAAAATTTGGCCTAAAATTAAAAATTTCCCTCACAAAATTGACAAATATTTTAGAAATTTTCCACTAATTTTGAATGTAAATAAATACTTAAAATCACAAAATTTGGACTAAAATCAAAAATTCCTCTTACAAATTTGTTAAATTTTTTAAATTTTCCACTATTTTTGAATGTAAGTAAACAGTAAAAATCACAAAAATTTGGAGTAATTGCTGTACTTTCTTCCCATCTAATCTTTATGATACAGAAAAAGTAAAATTATACATTTTCCACTAATTTTGAATGTAAATAAACACTAAACATCACAAAATTTGGACTAAAATCAAAATTTCCTCTCACAAATTTGTCAATTATTTTGAAAATTTTCCGATAATTTAGAATGTAAATAAATACTAAAATTCACAAAATTTTGAATAAAATCAAAAATTTCCATCACAAATTTGCCAAATATTTTTGAAATTTTCCACTAATTTTGAATGTAAAATTGGACTAAAATCAAAAATTCCTCTCACAAATTTGTCAAATATTTTTTAAATTTTCCACTAATTTAGATTGTAAATAAATAAAAAAAATCACAAAATTTTGACTAAATCAAAATTCCATTTTGGAAATTATCACTAATCTGTATAGAGCGCCTAAGGGCAGCACGTGTTTTATGTTGCTTTGTGTTTTTCACTAATTATTTTTGTGAACATGGATTTTGATTTGTGTCATTTTTGGACTGGTGCTGTATTACGGTACAAGAAGCAACTTTGGCGAAAAAAATTCAGGAAAAGATTGGTTCATACGGTAGTTTTGGTAACTTTTATTTTTCATATTCACTATATTGTGAAATAAAATTCTTCATGGATCAGGATTTACCACAGTGACATGATATACTCGTCAACACAACCATTGTTCTTGTCCAGTCAATTAAGACCTAGAGGTTGTAGAGCTTGCAAGAATAAACAAAGATTAATTAAGAAAGTCATTAGTGAAAGATTTCCTTTTGTCAAGACAAACCAAGGTGTTAATTTTAATAACTTAGTTGATCTGACCCTAAGTGCTCCAACAAAGAAAATGAAAAATGAGAAAAATTCTGAAAAGTTTAGTTTATGCATATTGAATACAAGATCTGCCAAAAATAAAACTGATGAACTGAACGAATATGTTGTTGATAATGGTGTGGATTTATTTATTGCAACTGAGTCTTGGATTCGCAACAAATTAGTTCCTGCCAATTTTGACTCTATATTTGAAAATAGAAAACATTCTAAAGGAGGTGGAATTGTATGTCTCTTCAAAATGTCTGTAAAAGTTTCCGGAGTAAGTACAAAAAACCTTTTTTCAACTTTTGAAGTACTACAATTAAACGTATTCCTTGGCAAGAATGATGTAAGAATAGTGTCAGTATATCGCCCTCCTTCAACAAGTGTGGTGGATTTCCTGGCAGAATTTGCTGAACTACTCAGTTATTTGAATACTGGACCTGGACATTTACTAATTCTAGGGGATTCCAATCTTCATATTGATAAAGCTAATGATCCGAAAATGTACACAATTATACTTGTGACAAGTATAATTGTGTACATGATATATTTGTAAGTAGTCGTCTACTGTTTGATTCATCCTAAATTTTAAACGGATTTTGTCGATTATGAACAAACTACTGAATAATTGTTATTAAAATCTTACCTGTGTGTTTGTAATGAACTCCCGTTAAATAAAATCCATCGCACAACTAATTATCACAACTATGAACACAAGTTCACTCTTGAAAAATTGAAATAAAAACTTAGCAAAGACAAACACCAATCCAATATTGAAGCTGGTTACGTCACTTTGTGGTATATTTCATTTTGTATTTAGGGGCGTCAGCATAGAAAAACGAAACGCCTCTGGGTACTTTTACGACAATAAGTACATTTACGACAATTGGCTTTGAGTTTGAGCGTTCGCAAATAACTCCCTGTATTCCTGTATTTTGTTACCGTCTTTTACTTTTACATCTTCTACTCTAGTAAAATCTCTACAAATTTTAAAGCTTTAACTTTTGAAATATTTTGCTTTTGTATTTGATTATAGCGGCTCGGATGGGATACGTTTCTTTGAATACGCAGGCGACAAAAACTACTATGGATAGTTTCCCTGATTACACTTCGGTCGAAACTGTCGAATCGGGAATTAGTGTTCCCCTTCTTACGGGGTCTTACGGGCTTAGTGGCATTATATACCCAGCTAATAGGCACTTTGAGTGCAGCGGCAACACACTTAAAGATATTATGGAAGCGGTTATTATTCGATCAAAAGAATGCGATCAAATTAAAAATACACTTAGAGACGTCGGAGGTTAGCTTCATGTTCCTTGTTAAATAATTTATAACATTAAGAAAATAGGATATATTTGTAGTTAATATATGACCATATTTTTAAGAATATCCGTGCAATCAATGATATTTTATTGTGAATAAAATTTGATAGACTGACAATCAATGGTTTCCATATAAATCTCCTAGGTATTTGCCTTCAATTGATATTTTTCGTCGCTCAAACGCGCCTGATCAGAATGACCGCGGTATGTTTTGATTACAGCACGTGGCTGTCAAACTACCTGTCAATGTTAACCAGGTAGATTGGATTCGTCCAACACGTGACGAGACATTGTTGACATTTCTACTCTGTCGAAATTACAAGCAAATAGTCTAATTTTTCACGAGAGAACTTGTGTTCATTGTTGTGATAATTAGTTGTGCGATGGATTTTATTTGACGGGAGTTCATTACAAACACACAGGTAAGATTTTAATAACAAATATTCAGTAGTTTGTTCATAATCGACAAAATCCGTTTAAAATTTAGGATAAATCAAACAGTAGTTTCCTTCTTCTTCTATGGAGTTAACGTCCACTTCAATCTAGGGTGATATCGTTGACAATTCTAGCTTCCATGTACAAAGTCCTTATAAACCTGTTTATAACTTCCTCAATCGTGCTCAAATGTAGCATCTGTAAAAAAAAGAAAAAAAAAAGCAACTTTAATATTCCAAAATTAAAATAAAAATGAAATTAGTTTTAACATACTACACCAATGGGTAGGGGCTACAAAATAACTATGGATTTTCACAAAATAACGTATTGGTTTTTTTTATCTTATTTATTGATAGTATTGGTCTATTATCTTACAGAAGTCAGTTGATTTTACCGTTTTGGTAAATCGTGCATTCTACATAATAAATGGCGCAAAAATACAAACGAAATATTATGTTTATGAATCGCAAAATTCTACATCAAAATAGTACTGAATCGTTACGATTTTGTATCACATGTTGTGACAAATGATTCCTTTCGAAACATAAATAACAATTACGTTGAAAAAATAGATAATAAGTGTGCCAATTGCACAGTATATTTAAAGTCAAAACAAAGTCAAAGTTCAAAGTTTATTAAAATAACCGGTGGGCTCAATCCCATACATGAAACGCAGTGAAATTCAATAACATCAACCGATATACATTACATCAGAAACAGTTTACCGAATGGGTTTAGATTTCCGCATCTAACCGCACATTAAAACATTCATTAAACTCACTGAATTCACTGGTTTACAAGTTGTTTGGGATCACATCCTCAAACAAATACCGAAGAAACCGTCCACATTGGAAATGACAACCACGCCATAAATTTTTTCCGGGAACCACACCAAAGTGAGGCACGGATTAAGACCACCACTAATGTTTTCTGAATACCAGTGAAAACCGAAAGTAGACACAATATTAAACATCTAAAGGGGTACGGTAGCTACACCAGCCCCTACATAAAAATTACAGTTAACATTTTTATGTACAACAAAATTTAGCTACCACCTTAATTCCTATAGCTATCTCAAAATAAACACAAATTACAAATTTCCACCATAGTTACTTAAACATACATTAATAACTAATTATCCAAGATAACAGGTTCGTCCAATTCAAGTAAACATACTTTATGAATTGGTCGAGTAAGAATAACATAACCATCTTTAATGTTAGCATTCCTGTGATGTTTTGAACAAGTCGCAACGGTTGCTTTTGTTTTAAGCTTAACGGTGCGCACAAACCCATCCTTTGACACAAATACTTCAACAATTCGAGCCAGGGGCCACTGACCGCGCGGGTAATTATCATCCGCTAAAAGCACTAGATCCCCAACACAAATGTTACGTTTAACTTGATTCCACTTAGATCGTTCCAATAATGTAGGCAAATATTCCTTGACCCATGGGCGCCAAAAAAACATCACTCAAATATTGGGCCTGTTTCCATTTACGTTTTAAATATAAGTCCTTCTTTTCGAAGATACCGGGGGGTAAACTATTACTACATCGAAGATGTAACAAATGATTTGGTGTTAAAGGCCCGTCATCTAAAACACTATCACTGTTTCTCGTTAACGGCCTACTATTCAAAATAAACACAACTTCGGCTACAACAGTTGATAAAACTTCATCCGAAACTAACTGTTCCTTTAATACAGATTTTAATATTTGGCGTACTGAACGAATCATTCGTTCCCACACGCCACCCATGTGGCTGGCCGCAGGTGGATTAAATTTCCAAGTGGTATTCCGCTGAACACAAAATCTAGAGAGTTTAGACTGATTAAAATCTTTAAGTGCCTCTTTAAGTTCCTTGTCCGCGCTGGTGAAATTCGAACCATTATCGCTCCATATCTCCTCTGGTTGGCCACGAACACTAACAAATCTCCGTAAGGCATTTATCATAGAATCTGTGTTAAGTGAATGTGCAATTTCTATATGCACAGACCTTGAAGTCATACAAGTAAAAAGGCAACCGTACCTTTTCACAACACTTCGTTCCTGTTTAACTGACAAAGGTCCGAAATAATCAATTCCAACGCACGAAAACGGTGGTTTATCAGTAACAAGTCTTTGTTTCGGTAAATTGCCCATAAATTGAGTTTCTGTTGGCTTTGATCTCCTCTGACAGGTTACACATTTTGAAAGTATCCGTCTGACCGCTGATCGGCCTTTTATTATCCAAAACTTCTGTCTTAAAGTGGCAAGAACCGTTTCTTGTCCCATATGGCCAACACTAACATGACACTCTCTAATTATTAAGTCAGTAACCGAGTGCTTGTATGGCAAAATTACTGAATGTTTTGTCAATCCATCAATTGAAGCATTCTCCAATCGACCTCCAACACATAACAGTTCATTTTCCATTTGTGAATTCAATTTAACCAATGAAGATCCAACGTCCTTTAATAACGGCTTATTGGATTCAGATTTTAAACTTAACGCTTTATACGTCTTTGGAAAACCTTCCTTCTGAACAAATTTAATTATCTGCGATTCGGCATAATTAATTTCTTTTACAGTTAAATATTTCGATCTTGGCTTACTACCGCTTAACCGTTCCGACACTTTATCTCGTAAAATAGTCTTTAGACGTATCAGATAAGCTACAGCTCTTTTTAATTTCCACCAAGATGAAAAATATCCAAACAGTTTATCAAACAACGTTATGTCCGGAACATTGACCGTAGCATACACTTGGGCTTCTTTACGTATTTCTAGATCAGTATCTGTCATTTCAGGAATGTTCACTTTATCCGGCCAAAATAACTCATCGCGATATAAAAAATCAGGTCCCGTTAACCACCTATCGTTTTGAATAAACGATTTCATCTTTAACCCTTTAGATCCATCATCAGCGGAGTTAATATTCCTGTCAATGTACCTAAATTGAGAGGGGTTTGAACCTAAATGAATAACAGTTAATCGGTTTGATTCAAAAGTATGGAAACGCTTAGTTTTATTGTTAATACACTTCAGAACAGACATTGAGTCAGTCCAATAGACAACTTTGTTCATTTCAAAGTCAATTTCACTCTTTATCAAGCGACACAATTTCACGGAAACAACAGCAGCCGATAATTCCAACCGAGGAATCGAAATCTCCTTTAATGGCGCTAACCGAGCCTTGCCCTTTAAAAAAGCACAATGAATGTTCATATCTCTATCGACACAGCGCAAATAGGCTACTGACGAATACCCTACTCTCGAGGCGTCCGAAAAAACATGTAATTGGATGTCTACAATATCCTTCAAGTCTGGTAATTTATAACACCGAGGAACTTTAATCTCAGATAACCGTTTAAAGTCATTTAACCATCTAATCCACTGATTTTTATCTTCGTCCGGAATTGAATCATCCCATCCTAACTGTTTCCTGCATAACATCTGCAGCAACAACTTGGCTTTCATAAGAAAAGGCGCAACAAATCCGAGGGGGTCAAACAGTGAATAGGCAACAGAGAGAATACCTCTACGAGTCATAGGCTTCTTTAATGCACTATCAGAAAGTTTATCAGCATTCTCCCAAACAAAACAATCCGATTCGGTATTCCACTTAATACCTAGAGTACTTTGGGTTGGCATCTTTTCAATGTCAAGGTTAATAACGGATTTTGCTCTCTCCGTTTCCGGAATGGTGGCTAAGAACTGTCTATCATTGCTACACCATTTAGTTATGTGGAATCCACCTAAAGACAAAAGTTCGGTCACTTCGCGATACAGCTTGGTGGCATTTTCTATAGTGTCTACCGATTTCATTAAGTCATCCACATACATATTATTTAACACAGTCGAGATTGTTTCCGGATCAAATTCACTTTCATGAGTTTTAGCACACATTTTCAAACAAAAGTTCGCTATACAGGGAGATGATGTTGCACCAAAAATATGCTTAGTCATCCTATATTCGTCAACCGCACTAGACAAATCACTCTCTTTAAACCACAAAAACCTTAAAACATCACAGTCCTTCGGGTCCACGCGGACCTGGTGAAACATGGCCTCGATGTCCGAAACAATACCAATCTTATGCTGACGAAATCGTAAAAGAACACCAATTAATTGATTCGCCAAGTCCGGTCCTTGGAGCAATTGATCATTTAAAGATGTATTACGAAATGTACTAGCACAATCAAACACAACCCTGACTTTATCAGGTTTTAAAGTGTGTGTTACCGGGTGAGTGGGTAAATACCAAACTGGCGATGTCGTATTCACTTCCTCTGTCGGCACTAATTCAGCATGACCACTGTCGATGTATCCTTGAATAGTGTCTCTATACCGATCAAATGACGTTTGATCCCTTAGAAACCGTCTCCTTAATCCGTTTAATCTGTTTTCAGCAACTGTCCTGTTATTCGGAAGATAAGGAGTCACGCTTTTCCACGGAAGTGCTACTTGGTAGTGATCATCAACTTTAGTTACACTATTTTCGATAATGTCCAGAGCTCGCTTATCATTAACCGACATCCCTACTTTGTAATCAACGTCAAGATCAGCGAAGTCTGTAGTCCACAAACGATCCAGTTGATGTTTCAATAGTTCATCCGAATCAGCAACTGATTCGACTTTTAAATAGTTTACTGTAAAATCATCACAACCTTTCGAATTATAAGAGTCATTTAAAGGTCCAAGAATCATCCATCCCAAATTATACCGAACGGCAATCGGATCATGTTCATTTCCTGAAGCGCGAGATTCAAGCGGGATAAATAAACTGGGATTCTCCTTAAATCCAACTAATAAACTCACTTCGGGAACTTCAACGTGTTCCAATGTAATATCATCTAAATGGGGATAACGCTTGATATCATCCGTCATCGAAATACAATTTTTTGAAATAGGTAAGTTTTTAACAGTTTTAACATTTTCTAGTTTATACGAGATAGACCCGTCTAACGATGAAAGAATAATATCAACATTTCGGCTGGTAATTTCCGTTGAACCCGTCACACGAGTCAAGGTAAGTTTTTGGGTTTCATCATTCTCGTGGATTTCCACATTGTTTTCAGCACAAAAACTTAATTCACTAGCAGTATCTTGTACGAGGTAAGTTGTAAATGATTTTCCTTGTCCTATTTTTAGTCTTACCGGTATAACACCTAAAGAAATGCGAGGGACGCCAGCCCCAGTAGCGGCTGTAACCGATCTATTATTTGCGACTTCCTTTAATTTAGTATTGTCGGTTGTAATGTCCTTCCGAAACGCAGAAAAATCAGCACCGTGTAAAAGTGTATTATGGTTCCTCATACAGCCTTTAGTTTGACAAACAAATGTTTTATCACAATCTTTAGCAACATGACCAGTTCGTAAACAGCTAATGCATAGTCTGTTTTCAAAGACAAATTTAACACGATCTTGAATAGACATATTGAGAAACTTTTCACAATTCCAGATATTATGTGACATAGAACAATGTAAACATTTTACATTAGTAGCACTCTGCTTACTAACAGTGTCCTTCGGTTTCCAGAAAGGCTTTCTTTCTTCCGTTGCGAGCGTAGTTACAGGCCTACTATAAAATTTTCGTTGCTTAATGTTATTATCTTTAAGTTTATCATTATAATGACCGTGATTATTAGAAACTAAATCTTCTCCGTATTCGTTGTTAACTAACTTCGCACGGTTCTTTATAAATTGCATAAAATCATTAAATTTCGGGCGAGAACCATTATCCAATATTTTACCCGCTAATTCTACCCATTTGGCTTTCATGTGTAAAGGCAATATTTTGTTTAATGATCTGATTGTATTAATATGGTTTAAATCTGTCACATATTCTGGTCCCATTCCCGATAACACTCTGTAGGTATCTTCAAAATTACGTCCAAACTCCAACAAAGTCGCACTGTCCGCTACTTTAATTATGGATAAATTATCAAGCTTTTTTAAATGAGCGTCTGCTACAATGTGTGATCGGCCAAAATTTTCTAGTAATGTCTTTTTAGCTGTGACATAACCCTCCTCTGGGGGTAAATTTACGCAACTTTCTATCGCGTCGCGTGCCTTAAAAGTACAATGTTGTATTAATAACTGCAGTCTCCTAGAACTGTCCGAGTTTTGGCTTTCTAAACACGTTTCGAAGTTATGAATGAATGATGCATATTTCAACGGATTTCCATCAAAGTGTAAATATTCTAACTTTGGTGTTAACATAGCTTCACACAATTTTGCCATTAGGTCACTGTTATGTAAAGAATTTACGTTACCGTTTGGTGACTGCTTAACTTGTTGATTTACATTTACATGATCAATGTTTACATTATTATTATCAACAAATGGAATAATATCATTATCAGAACCTAAATTATAATTTGACAAACCTGTACCTGTATCAGGTAAATGGTTAATACGTTCATTCATTGTAACAGGATTTCGTTGAGAAGGCAAAAACGGATTATTATTATGATTATTATCAATTTGATTCACAGACATATTATTTGACATAGCAGTTTGACAATACCCTGATGAAATATTATTAACAGGTGATGGTACAGTAACATTAGGCAAAACAACATTATTCACATGCGGATTAAAATAAGTACTTTCTACTGTATCAACAGGTAAACAATGATTAAATCTATCATATGGCATAGAGTAAACAGTATAAGGCCTATCATGCATAGATGAAGGCATATTAACAGATGTAAACAAAGGTAAATTATTAGAGCTACAATAAGGTATACTGGTACTACTTGACATAAACACAGGTAAATTACTTGAAACAGTTATAGGTAAACTATCTGATATAGGAACTGACAAATTTGATGAAACAACACTAAAGGGATTAAATTGTTTAACAGGAGGGGGTGGGGCATATACACTATTATTAACAGACAAGGCAGAATGAGCAATACTAGTTTGAAAGTTCATTTTAGGGGGCGATTCAAAATAATCAAAGTCATTAACATAAGGAACAGTAGACACATATTTTCTTTTTTCTTCATCAAATTCTTCATCCATGTAAATTTGGAGACTAACTTCTGCCTGTTCTTCCTCCATTTTCGCTTCCATTAACTCTGTATGTTGCTTTAATTCTGATATTTTTTGTTCTAATTCATGTTTTTTCTGAGCTAATTCATGTTTTTTCTGTAACTGTGTCACTTTAAGCTTAGCTATAGCTAACTGTTCTTTTTTCTTCAAACGAACTGAGCTTGAATCTGAATTGTGAATATCTTCACCATCGAATATTGAATTCCCATTATTAGGCCTTGTTTTCTTCTTTTTATCATTTTGCCATGAAATTGTCAATTCGTCAAGTCGGGTTTTCTGTAAAAACTCGCTCTCATATAACTGCCGAGACGCTTCTTTCTCCTCTGCGTCCACCAGAACTTTATAAATATTGTCATGACATCGAACAAAATTCTTCCATGCACTTTCGTGGCTTGTGATCCTATACTCAATATCACAAAATGAGTCCTTACTGGTTATAAGATACTGAATCTCTTCTTTAAGCTTTCTTACTTGTGTGAGATATATGTCTCGTTCCGCAAAAAGTTCATTCATACGGGTCTCCGGAAACTTGTCAAGATCCATACTTCTAAGTTCACAAATGGGCCTTAATGTCAACAAAATAATCAAGCACCAAAACATGGATCACACCATATAAAAACAACATGAACTGCACTTGCTTGGCAGTCTAGAACACACCAATCATAATGTCGGTCCGCTTACAACTTGAAAACTTCATGTGCCAATTGCACAGTATATTTAAAGTCAAAACAAAGTCAAAGTTCAAAGTTTATTAAAATAACCGGTGGGCTCAATCCCATACATGAAACGCAGTGAAATTCAATAACATCAACCGATATACATTACATCAGAAACAGTTTACCGAATGGGTTTAGATTTCCGCATCTAACCGCACATTAAAACATTCATTAAACTCACTGAATTCACTAGTTTTCAAGTTGTTTGGGATCACATCCTCAAACAAATACCGAAGAAACCGTCCACATTGGAAATGACAACCACGCCATAAAAATTTTTCCGGGAACCACACCAAAGTGAGGCACGGATTAAGACCACCACTAATATTTTCTGAATACCAGTGAAAGCCGAAAGTAGACACAATATTAAACATCTAAAGGGGTACGGTAGCTACAATAAGGACATGGAAATAGTTTTACAACAGACGTACATGTACTATCACGTATCTCACTACTATCTGTGTGGATGTACTTTCGAATCGCTGAATTTGTAGTCTTAGTAGACTCAGTATACATGTATATCAGCAGTCGGAGATATAAGAAGGAACTTACTTTCAAACACAATTTTTCAATTTAACTCGTAAAATCTATCGTACTCTCTCGTGCATGCTGTGTAATCCAAATAGCTGTAAATTCGTGCGCCATCTTGTTGAATTAACCTTCCCAGCATACCTGGTTTCCGGGTTATGAAAAATTGTGAATTTGTGTACGTAAAATAATCTGAATGAGAATACCTTAGTAATCAATGTGTACAATGTACGGAAAAAGACAACAAACTTAGACCACCTAACATTGAAATCCGTTAATACAAATAACATTTAATAATTTATCGATATAGACTGTAATTTGTCTCCCGTGACCTTGACCCCCTGGTCATGATGATGGCGCAATATATACGTACATTTATGAACACGGAGTCTATGAGACTATCAACTTTATAGTTTATACGGACTTCAATGTAGGCCTAGGCTATAACTACGTAATATTTTAGGACTATGACTAGTAAAATTGAAGAAACTATTATTTGATTTCAGAGGCCCTTTTTAAGCATGCACATATTATACATACATGTACGTAAAAAGCCTTATTCGGATCATGATGCAGATAGTTTTTGTTGAAATAGATCGACTACAGGCATCATTTTATTCAATGTATCAAATTAAATAATCCCGATTTTTTAATAATATCTCCATTACGAATATATGGGTCTCTAGGCTAGCATTAAGTTATAGGAATTGCTTTAAATTTTACTTTCCCAGACTTAAATTTATGTAGGTCAAGCTACAACATATAGTTGTTCAACACATTCAAACGTGTGATAGAATCTGCTATAAATTGTACACACACAATTAAATAATATCTAAATTTCTATAAATTTTGAACGAATTTAAATTGGTTTGAAATGCCACACTTAAAGGAGCACAGTCTCTATAAATTAGACCTTAAATTTTATGTCTGGAGCCAGTCTTGCATCATTCTTTGTTTCTATCATCAATGAATTGGAATAAAAATTGAAAGAGAGTAAAGTCCACTTGCCACAATTAAACGTGGGATGGGTCTTATAATTATGGTTCAATATTTTTTTTAATAATTCAGTTTATTGTAGTGATTTTTAGCAGCGAAAGAAAATCATGCAGATGACCCGCAGTTGGAAGCACGATGTTCGGACTCGATACAGACAACCTTTCGGACTCGATAACCTTTCAGACTTAATCACTTGACAACAATTCGGACTCTGATTTGACTTGTTATTTTTAAAAATCTTTTTTGACTTATTATAAATTGATTTGACGGTTATTGTGTTCTACCTTTTTTTTACAACTTATTCCCGAGTCTAAAGCTTCACTTCCCCAAGCCTGAATCGTCGAGGCCATATATTTTTGAGTCCGAAATGACATGTAATCCTGCAGTTCTGATGACACGCTGGGAATCCAAATTACAAAATTGACTGATGGATAAAATATAAATTTTTAAAATTTTAGAGTTGGTCTTGTGTGTAGCTTCTTGGGCATGTGGAAATGTTGCAGTCCAGTCCAAATTTCTTTTCATATGTTAAATTCTTACGCCTTGTCGTAAGAAAAGCCACAGCATTAGAGAAAACCCATGAGGTTGGACAGTTGAATTTGTACTCCATGTCATGTACAAAATGAAATGGGGTTTAATGTCCTACCGTTCTGTTCTTACTTAGCTAGTGAAGATGTTCATTTGACAGGAATATTGCATGGACAGTGACTGTACGTATGCAAAAGGAATGTTTTACATGCACACCAATAGGTACACAATCCGAACGACTATGTACGGTTTTGGATTTAACCTCATTTTCTGAAGGAGCTGTGGTTACTTAGTAAGAAAATGGCTAGCTAATGAGGGGTTTAATCTCGGTGTTGGTCGAGAAAGTTCCCCTTGTTAGTGGTGTAGGATCTGGCAAAACCAGTGTCTAGTCATTTGAATAGGACAAAAAAACAATATCTTGTCCTCACACAGTTGTACACGTACAAGAACCCTTGACTGTTGGAATTGGAAATGAGAATAGGTCATTCATTTATTCATTTTACTCTTTGTGTGTCACCTACAGACCGCAATTCTTAAAGGAGCTAAATCTCTATTATTCGGCACTTGGAAATGAATACAAATGGGTAGCAAGGCATGTAAAAATATAACATGAATGTATATAAATTTCTAATCGGTTAGGGGGGTCGGGGTGTCCTAGTGGTCTAGAGTGCCGCGCTTCGATCTCTAGCTGGCCTGCCTCCTCTGGCTTGCTGCTGTGGTTTCCAGCCCTGGTGTGAGCATATGTGGCATGGGGCGCCTTCTCAACCTCGTGGGTTTCCTCCCGGCACTCCTGTTTCCTCCCACTGCTAAATTGTTGAGTGGGTGCTAAACCCCATTTCTCTCTCTCTCTCTAATCGGTTATGTTCTGTGAAATATGCGAAAAGTCTGAATTGACGTCTGATTATTCCAGCCTACAACAATAGTATTCTCCTGTGGGTTATGTTTAGCCTGGTTCATTGAGTTGCTTCATTACAAAGGACTCACAAAATCTTTCCTGCAGCCACACCCATTTTGATGTGTGTCTATAACCCCATTTCTTCTTTGTATGTCTGTGCACCTTACTTCTGCACCTAACCTAGCTGGACTAATTGAAGACAGTCATACAGTGTGCTATGAGAGAAATTTTTGCCCGGGCAGCAACTGAATTCCAACTGCCAAGGGATCTTTTACATGCACGCCAATGTGTACACAGGACATCGGTTTTTCATCCCATCCGAATGCATTCTGTTCCGACTTAGCTAATGAAGATGTTCATTTGACAGGAATATTGCCTCGACAGTGACTGTTCTTACAGGCAAAAGGAATGTTTTACATGCACGCCAATAGGTACACAATCCGAACGACTATGTACGGTTTCCGATTTAACCTCATTTTCTGAAGGAGCTGGTTTTGCCAGATCCTACACCGCTAACAAGGGGAACTTTCTCGACCAACACCGAGATTGAACCCCTCATTTGCTGGCCATTTTGTTTCGGTGACTCGGTAACAAAATGGCTAGCAAATGAGGGGTTCAATCTCGGTGTTGGTCGAGAAAGTTCCCCTTGTTAGTGGTGTAGGATCTGGCAAAACCAGTGTCTAGTCATTCGAATAGGACAAACAAACAATATCTTGTGCTCACATTGCATGTACACGTAAAAGAACCCTTGAGTGTTGGAATTCGAAATGAGAATAGGTCATTTATTTATTCATTTTTCTCTTTGTGTGTCACCTACAGACCGCGATTCTTAGAGGAGCTAAATCTCTATTCTTGGGCACTTGGAAATGCATACAAATGGGTAGCAAGGCATGTAAAAAATATAACATGAATGTATAATAAACTGAATTACATTCAATCATTTACGTTTTTACAGTAACTTCTAATCAGTTATGTTCGGCGAAATACATGTATGCGAAATGTCCAAATTGAATTGGCGTCTGATTATTCCAGCCTACAACAATAGTATTCTCCTGTGGGTTATGTTTAGGCTTGTTCATTGAGTCACTTCATTACAAAGGACACACAAAATCTTTCCTGCAACCACACCCAATTTGATGTCTACAAACCCATTTGTTCTTTGTGTGTCTGTGCCCCTCTCTTCTGCACCTAACCCGGGCTAATTGAAGACGGGCATACACCATACAGTGTGGTATAAGGGAAATTTTTGCCCGGGCAGCAACTAAATTCCAACTGCCAAGGGATATTTTACGTGTACGCCAATGTGTACACAGGACATCGGTTTTTCATCCCATCCGAACGACTAGGCAGCTGTCCTTGTTAGGCCCTCCGCCTGCATCACTGACAAGGGAAACCACGCCGGAAAATCAACATGAACTTTCTCGGACAATGCAGGGATCAAACATCCGAACTCAAGGTTTAGCGTCTGAATTTATTGTCTCGGAACTTGGTAAACTTATTGCTTAAGCATCTATTGATTTTGATGCATGATTCGCCCCCCTTGGACGGTGCCACATCCACTTTTTTGTTAAAATCTTGTCTGTATTAACAGATTTTGTTCCATTTCGACATGGTCCACCCAGGTTGTACCTATTTATATTGGTCTATGTCCAATCCCACAAAGAAGTGGCCATGTCCAATTTTTGTGCTTCTAATCTGCAGACTGCAAATCTGAATGGATCATCTTGTTTTACGTTATATTTACTAATGTTATATTTACGTTAGAAAACTAAAGTTAGATTTACGTTAGAAAACTAACGTTAGATTTACGTTAGAAAACTAACGTTAGATTTACGTTAGAAAACTAACCATAAACTAACGGTTAGAAACCAGACATAAAATTTACGTTGGATTAACGTTAGAATTATCACCATGGATCATCTTGTTTTACGTTATATTTACTAATGTTATATTTACGTTAGAAAACTAACGTTATATTTACGTTAGAAAACTAACGTTATATTTACGTTAGGAAACTAACGTTAGATTTACGTTAGAAAACTAACGTTAGATTTACGTTAGAAAACTAACCATAAACTAACGGTTAGAAACTTGACGTAAAATTTACGTTAGATTAACGTTAGAATTATCACCAATAATACATATTTCATCATTACGACTGAATTCTGACTATTTATCAATTGTTATAATGTGCACACACTGATATGGTTATTTAATTCAGAAGTATTGAAGCGAAAAAAATTGGTTATATAACCGTCATAAAATGTACGTTAGATTTACGTCATTTTCTGACGTAAAAGTAACCATAACCATTATGACGTAAAAGTAACGTAAATTTAACCATACAATTTTACCATTATTGGACGCTAACCTAAATCTAACCATAATGACGTAAAAGTAACGTAAATCTAACGATCCATGTTAACTGGGCTGATACTACAAAATCTCTAAAGTATTAGGATTTGGAACGATGAACTATATTTGCGTTATCAAAGAGAGGTTGATTTAATACATCATTATATGACTCAACTAGAGGACGTTTTCCGTCACAAAACCGATCCCATATTAAAAGCATTGAACTATAAAATGATGGTAATGACTTTAAATGAATCGGTTTATATTTGATAAATATTAATTCATAAGAACAAAGTAAATCTCTGTATCTCCGTAGAAAGTGTGTCATTAACAATTTCCATGTGCTATCATTGCGACATTTGAGATATTTTGATAACCACGCTAATCTTAAAGATAACTGTTTAAGTGATATTTCATTCAGGTTAAGTCCCCCTTGATCCAGTCCACCATAAATGGTATTCTTTTTAATTAAAGACGGTTTGCCAGACCACAGGAATTGCCTTATTAAACGTTCAATTTTCTGAAGAGCCCACAGTGGAATGTCTGTAACACGTAGAATGTACCAAAATGTTGATAAACATAACGTATTAATAACCACTACCTTTCGTTTTACATGAAGCTGTCTTGTTCTCGATAAATTTAAAATTCTGGAAATTTTAACGATCCTTGAATCCCAATTTAACTTTTCACACACGTTTCATTGATCGACTAAGTTCGCCTAGCTTTTGCACTTCCTTGATAACATCGTGATAAATATTACCAAGTGTATCCCAAATATGTACGAAAAACTCTACAGGACCGGGAGATTTGGATCTCTTCATTCCCTTTAACGAATGGTGCATCTCCTTTAAACTTATATCCGAGTCACACAAATAAATTTGGTCATCGGATAATGTGCTGTCTACAAGATCAAATAACACAGTTTGATTATTTTTGTCAACGTGTTCGTCGGTGTATAATGTCTTATAGAACTTAACGGCTTCGTCAAGAATACTAATGGTGTCACTAACGATTCTGCCACTTTTAATAACATTTGATTCCAAAGACAAATCAGATTTAGCACGAAGGGCTGCACCCAGGCACTTAACTTTTTCATAGCATTCCAGTTTACTTAGCAATTCATATATCGGAGTATGAACATAAGTTGGGTTATTACTAGCTCGAGAATAATGATGATATAAAGCAGTTTGAATACTCCAGAACTCCTCCTGAAGTTTTTTCCTCCTCCTTTGTGAATACAAAATACTGACCTCTTTTATTTTGTATTTGAGGTTGTCCCACCAAACTAATTTTTTCGGTATCAAATAAAGGACATTGCTGATAATCAGTAACTGTTTTTCTAATTAATTGGCAGTACTCCAATTCTTGTAGATAAAGATTATTAAACACCCAAAGACCTGGCCCCTTATCATACCCATCAAAATTCAAAATCACAGTTACATAGCTATGATCGCTTAGACTAGTGTGGGATATAAATGAATATGTACAATAAGACAATAAACACTTACTCAGAAATACATAGTCAATCCGCTGAAGCACGCGCTACGGTAATGGTTGGTGTATCAACAATGGCCTTCGATTCATCCAAAACAACATTTTCTGGTTGATCATTGCTCCTACGATTCTCAAACATAGAAGTATCTCTTGATTTCCAATCATACTCATGACAACGTTGACAAAACACAGATGTACAAGATTTCTTACCATGTCCATGTTGCTTGCACCTGTAACATCTAAAATCAGGGCAATCAGCAATCGTGTGACCAGGCTGTTAGACAAGAAAAGCAAACCTTCGCTTGGTCATTGTGGCGAACAGAATACGACGTACCACCATAAACAGTCGCAAAGGGTTTTCCTAGTGATAGGACCCACTGGATTCACTCCCCATAATTTAAGTTTTGCCAATATTTCACTGTCTAATATATAAACTGGAATGTTATGAAGGAAACCACCTTTATTCTTGAATCTATGAATTTACAATGCAACCCCCCTGCTTCTATTTCTAAACCATTTATAGTCAAAGTTTCTGCAAGATCATGATTAATAAGAGTCACATCATAGGAGTCCCTACATGGGACACACGCAAGAACACCGTCAGATCCAAGTGAATCTTCTACTATTTCAATTATTTCTGTAGCACGGATTTTCTTAACATCATTCACAAACACTTTAACAGTATTTCTTTTCATTAGCATGGTAGAGTCAATAAGGTCAGAAGTCATGACCGAAGTGCTTGACCTCGACATTTTGAAAGTTCACAAATGGCTGTGAAAACAGCTGGGGCACAAACGCCCCTGCAGCCTACCTGTGACACTCTATATAAAGAATCGTATGTCCAAACGGACACTAATCACTTGGTATTTCCAAATCTCCAACCATCAGCTTGGAAACCTAACAATTACCTCGATTATCAACAATTTGTGGAAACAGATATACAACACATCTTTTCCCCCATAAAGAGTCAACCGGAAGTTCAGTGAGAATTCAAGAACATTTTCTGCAATTTGGGTACTCTGGTTATACTTTGGTTTAACCTAGATAATCTTATACATTTTACCCTTAAACCTCATGAAGATAGACCGCGGCCACATTAATTGATATTATCTATATTAATAAACTCAATTTCTATCATATCATTAAGACTTGTTATTTGTATAAATCTCGTTCTCTTTAAATAAACACTAAATATCACTAATTTGAAATGTAAATAAACACCCAACATTCCCCACAAATTTGTCATAGATTTTTGAAATTTTGCCATTTCACTTTTTTTATTATTTTCTGACAATTTGGAGTTCTTATTATCGTCCAATTGTTGATTACATACGGATACTTTTTTAATATGTGACAAACACATGGAAACTTTCCAGGTTATTTATTTTCCTCTAGTTTTGAATGTAAATAAACACTAAAAAACACAAAATTTGGAGTAAAGTTAAAAATCGCCCTCACTAAGTTGTCAAATGATTTTGCAGTTTTCCACTAGTTTTAAATGTAAAATAAACACTTAAAATCACAAAATCTGTATTAAAATCCAAAATTTCCGTCACAAATTTGTGAAATATTTTTGGTATTTTCTTCTAGTTTTGAATGTAAATAAACACTAAAAATTCCCCTCACAAATTTGTCAAATATGTTTGAAATTTAACCATTTAACTTTTTTTATTATCAAAATATCAAAGGGTTTTCAGACAATTTCGAGATCATATTATCGTCCAATGATAGCTTGTTTACATATCTGACAAACAAATGGATCCTTTCCAAGTTTTTTAACAATGGAAATAAAGATATTTTGTTGCATTTGACAAAACAGTTGAAAAATTAAAACTTTGACAGCAGTCTGGTAATCTGAAGAATTTCAGTGAACTTTTTTTACTATTAAAATGTCATATACATGTATATCTCATTTTCTGACAATTTAAAGATCATATCTGCCAAACACATGTATCCTTTCCACGTTATTTAACAATAGAAATAAAGACAAGCAAGACATTTTGTTTCTTTTTACAAACAGATGAAAAAATTTTAACAGCAATATTGGTGGTAATCTGAAGAATTTCAGTGAACTTATCATGATTTTTAGGCAAAATTAAGTAAAAATGTTGTACTTACTTCCCTTCGTAAATTTGTCAGATATGATCTTCAAATTGTCAGAAAATGAGATATATATGACATTTTAATAATAATAAAAAAAAAGTGAAATGGTAAAATTTCAAACATATTGGACAAATTTAATTGTGAGGGAAATTTTTGATTTTACTCCAAATTTTGAGATTTTAGTGTTTATCTACATTCAAAATCAGTGGAAAATGAATAAAGTTTACTATTTCTGCACAAACGCCCCTGCAGCCTACCTGTGACACTCTATATAAAAAATCGTATGTCCAAACGGACACTAATCACTTGGTATTTCCAAATCTCCAACCATCAGCTTGGAAACCTAACAATTACCTCGATTATAAACGATTTGTGGAAAAAGATATACAACACATCTTTTCCCCATAAAGAGTCAACCGGAAGTTCAGTGAGAATTCAAGAACATTTTCTACAATTTGGGTACTCTGGTTATACTTTGGTTAAACCTAGATAATCTTATACATTTTACCCTTAAACCTCATGAAGATAGACCGCGGCCACAAAATTCCACATTAATTGATATTATCTATACTAATAAACTCAATTTCTATCATATCATTAAGACTTGTTATTTGTATAAATCTCGTTCTCTTTAAATAAACACTAAATATCACTAATTTGGAATGTAAATAAATACCCAACATTCCCCACAAATTTATCATAGATTTTTGTAATTTTTCCATTTCACTTTTTTTTATTATTTTCTGACAATTTGGAGTTCTTATTATCGTCCAATTGTTGATTACTTACGGATACTTTTTTAATATGTGACAAACACATGGAAACTTTCCAGGTTATTTATTTTCCTCTAGTTTTGAATGTAAATAAACACTAAAAAACACAAAATTTGGAGTAAAGTTAAAAATCGCCCTCACTAAGTTGTCAAATGTTTTTGCAGTTTTCCACTAGTTTTGAATGTAAAATAAACACTAAAAATCACAAAATCTGTTTTAAAATCCAAAATTTGTGAAATATTTTTGAAATTTTCTTCTAGTTTTGAATGTAAATAAACACTAAAAATTCCCCTCACAAATTTGTCAAATATATTTGAAATTTAACCATTTAACTATTTTTATTATCAAAATATCATAGGGTTTTCTGACAATTTCGAGATCATATTATCGTCCAATGGTAGCTTGTTTACATATCTGACAAACAAATGGATCCTTTCCAAGTTTTTTAACAATGGAAATAAAGACATTTTGTTGCATTTGACAAAACAGTTGAAAACTAAAACTTTGACAGCAGTATTGGTGGTAATCTGGAGAATTTCAGTGAACTTTTTTTATTATTAAAATGTCATATACATGTATATCTCATTTTCTGACAATTTGAAGATCATATCTGCCAAACACATGTATCCTTTCCACGTTATTTAACAATAGAAATAAAGACAAGCAAAACATTTTGTTTCTTTTTACAAACAGATGAAAAAATTTTAACAGCAATATTGGTGGTAATCTGAAGAATTTCAGTGAACTTATCATGATTTTTAGGCAAAATTAAGTAAAAATGTTGTACTTACTTCCCTTCAAAAATTTGTCAGATATGATCTTCAAATTGTCAGAAAATGAGATATATATGACATTTTAATAATAAAAAAAAGTGAAATGGTAAAAATTCAAACATTGTACAAATTTAATTTGTGAGGGAAATTTTTGATTTTACTCCAAATTTGGAGAATTTAGTGTTTATTTACATTCAAAATTAGTGGAAAATGAATAAAGTTTACTTTTTCTGCACAAACGCCCCTGCAGCCTACCTGTGACACTCTATATAAAAAATCGTATGTCCAAACGGACACTAATCACTTGGTATTTCCAAATCTCCAACCATCAGCTTGGAAACCTAACAATTACCTCGATTATCAATGATTTGTGGAAACAGATATACAACACATCTTTTCCCCATAAAGAGTCAACCGGAAGTTCAGTGAGAATTCAAGAACATTTTCTACAGTTTGGGTACTCTGGTTATACTTTGGTTAAACCTAGATAATCTTATACATTTTACCCTTAAACCTCATGAAGATAGACCGCGGCCACATTAATTGATATTATCTATACTAATAAACTCAATTTCTATCATATCATTAAGACTTGTTATTTGTATAAATCTCGTTCTTTTTAAATACACACTAAATATCACTAATTTGGAATGCAAATAAACACCCAACATTCCCCACAAATTTGTCATAGATTTTTGAAATTTTTCCATTTCACTTTTTTTTATTATTTTCTGACAATTTGGAGTTCTTATTATCGTCCAATTGTTGATTACATACGGATACTTTTTTAATATGTGACAAACACATGGAAACTTTCCAAGTTATTTTCCTCTAGTTTTGAATGTAAATAAACACTAAAAAACACAAAATTTGGAGTAAAGCTAAAAATCGCCCTCACTAAGTTGTCAAATGATTTTGCAGTTTTCCACTAGTTTTGAATGTAAAATAAACACTAAAAATCACAAAATCTGTATTAAAATCCAAAATTTCCCTCACAAATTTGTGAAATATTTTTGAATTTTTCTTCTAGTTTTGAATGTAAATAAACACTAAAAATTCCCCTCACAAATTTGTCAAATATGTTTGAAATTTAACCATTTAACTTTTTTTATTATCAAAATATCATAGGGTTTTCTGACAATTTCGAGATCATATTATCGTCCAATGGTAGCTTGTTTACATATCTGACAAACAAATGGATCCTTTCCAAGTTTTTTTAACAATGGAAATAAAGATATTTTGTTGCATTTGACAAAACAGTTGACAAAATAAAACTTTGACAGCAGTATTGGTGGTAATCTGAAGAATTTCAGTGAACTTTTTTCATTATTAAAATGTCATATACATGTATATCTCATTTTCTGACAATTTGAAGATCATATCTGCTAAACACATGTATCCTTTCCACGTTATTTAACAATAGAAATAAAGACAAGCAAGACATTTTGTTTCTTATTACAAATAGATGAAAAAATTTTAACAGCAATATTGGTGGTAATCTGAAGAATTTCAGTGAACTTAATCATGATTTTTAGGCAAAATTAAGTAAAAATGTTGTACTTACTCCCCTTCGTAAATTTGTCAGATATGATCTTCAAATTTTCAGAAAATGAGATATATAATTATGACAATTTAATAATAAAAAAAAGTGAAATGGTAAAATTTCAAACATATTGGACAAATTTAATTTGTGAGGGAAATTTTTGATTTTACTCCAAATTTTGAGATTTTAGTGTTTTTTTACATTCAAAATTATTGGAAAATGAATAAAGTTTACTTAAAGTTTACTTTTTCTACATCATCATGAAATGGAATGGGGTATAACGGCCTACTATTATGCTCCTAAAGACGGATCTGCATCATAAAGGTTAGATTGGAAGAAAGTACAACAATTTCACTCAATGTTTGCCTAAAAATCATGATAAGTCAAAGTTTTAATTTTTCAACTGTTTTGTCAGATGCAACAAAATGTCTTTATTTCCACTTAGAAAGGGTCCATATGTTTGTCTGATATGTAAACAAGCTACCCCCACTTTGTAATCGCATGTATATTTAATAAAACTAGGAAATATCAGGAACGCAAATCACCGTCACGAAGGCAATAACCGACACTTGACACATTTAATAATTACATGGAGAACAAATCAACCAAAGTAGCGATGCGATTAGATATAGATTGTCCCCATTCTTCAATCTGATCACAGTTTTTCTGCTTAGTTTCTTATAAATAACGATTTATATATTGACTAAATGTCAGGCCATAATGAACACTTTTAACGTTATGATAACATTGAAAAAAAAACAAATCTGATTGTCTGATGGCTGTCTACTCCACATAAACCTTCACGTGTATTACTATTATTATTAGGGGCACTTTACAAAGTCACAATGTAATCATACATAAAAAAAAGATTGTGGACATGTATTACTATTATTATTAGGGGCACTTTACAAAGGCACAATGTAATCATACATAAAAAAAGATTGTGGACATGTTAAAACCTGTTTTAACAAAAGCATGTCCATAACTGTTTTCTAGGAACATTCATATTTACTTTGTTTACAGAACGATCAAATTTGGGTGATCATAAACTCGTATTACCCGCATCGTCAGTTTTTGGCAAATATCTTAAAAGCTATTGACTTTTAAACATATAAATTGTATTACAGACCCCCTATAATGTGGCCATTCCGAAAAATTTTGAGTGGTCACACAACCTTCTGGGTCCACCAGTTCTAGAGATACTGTAATGGCAAGAGTGGTGCTGCGAGTAAAGGGGCGTTGCATTTTCACGTATTTCGGCCCCGGTGACAAATGTGACACCAATCAAAAAATGTTCAATGACCTTCAAATGGATGATTTTTGGAGAGTTTAGCTCTGGACATATAAGTGCATACAAAACTCTAGTAATCTCTAATCCACGCTAGCCCTATAGAGTTTGTTTAATTAGGACCTTGTAACAGTTGATTATTTGGAAATAACCATTAAAATGAGAGCTCGCGTCGAATACTACACGTACAACATTGCCATAGAGATTCACGTGAAAGAGGTGTAACACTTATATTTAAGTCATCTATTAAAGTTGGGTTCCCAGCAAAGTATTTATCGGGTGGTTATTTCCAATAAAAGTATGACAAATTTGGTATATTATATGGAAAGTATAGACACCCAATCTTACTAAAAAAAAATACTGGATTACGCGAAAAACGCCCATGGGGCAAGCACTGGGTAATATTGTCAGGGAATCACTAACTAGCAACCCAACAGGTTTTGCTGGCTTATTGTCTGTCAGCTTAGGTCGGGGAGCTCAAATGGTTAGGCGGTTTGGGGGACATTGAGTGTTGTGAACGTACAAAAGACTCTGCGATTAAAAGGTCTAAAAAGAAGTAGACAGAAATAACTAAGAATTTACTTAGGCCTCAGTAACTATGGTAAATGTACAGTAAGTATAAAGGATACATTCTGAAAAATGGACCCTCCAACAACGAAGTTAAGTCGGCAGACATTGCGTGTAACAACAGCTTACTAATAGCTATGGGTATCCACGACGAAAGCAAAGTTTTGAAAGGGAATTGAAGCAAATTTTTGAGAGATTGGTTACTTTGAATATGTTTTTAGTCCACATATATCGTCAATTCACAAAGTTTGTACCCGGGAAGGCATCTTTAAGCGTAAGAAAATCCGTCATGAACGTTTTCATTCTTTTGAAATTTTCGAAATTGATCTCTTACACAACATGTTTCTTCTTCGACTCATAACGGTGGACATATTCTCGATCTGGGGATCTATGCGATATTAAACTGGATAGTCTTCGTGTCTCTGTCATTTCCCGGCAAGTTTTAATCTTAAGATCCAGAAACTACAATGGTTGATTTGTTCTCCATGTAATTATTAAATGTGTCGGTGATTCGTTCGTGACGGTGATTTGCGTTCGTGATATTTCCTAGTTTTATTGAATATACATGCAATTACAAAGTTGGTTTCGTTGTTTTTTATTTTTGGTTCCCCTAAGTGCATTTTGAGTCTCCCCTATGAAGTGTTTGTGTGATTGTCTACATGAAATAAGATAAATTATCAAAATGTCATATATCTCATTTTCTGACAATTTGGAGATCATTATGATCCAAAAGGCAATTCACAACTTTATACAGGTCTCTTTTCTCTGTTTTCGTCATTTTCTATTTTTACAGAGTAAAATTTAATTTAAGCGTCTTCAATTAATTGATTCACATTGGTTTTTTAAAGATTTGTAAATCTTTTTATGGTCATGTAGATTTGTTTTCAACCACAGATGTTCAGCCTTATTACGGTCCCTTGTGCCTTCTAAAATAGAATCATTAAACGTATTGGCACGAAGAGTGAATGTTTTCGTTTGAAGAGGCATACTTGGGTTCAAAATCTCAGCAAGTTTATAGTGGTATTGGGTCGCTTTCTCTTGTAATTTTGAATAAGTTGAATGTCATTGAAATCAGAGTTGACTATTTCCGCTTTGAATTTATTGGTGTTATTACAGCCTTTTTTGTTGGTTGTGGTTTCTGGTCAGAGACAGAAAGATTATCCAGTCCCCCGTTATGAGTCGAAGAAGAAACATGTTGTTGAAGAGGTCTATTTCAACAATTTCAAAAGAATGAAAACGTTCATGACGGATTTTCTTACACTTAATAGATGACTTGAATATAAGTATTATACCTCTTCCACGTGAACCTCTAGGCAATGTTGTATAGAATATCCATCGGGTACTAAAGCTGCGATCGTCATTATTCAGCCACGTTTCTGTTATTCCACAAATATCAATTGAATTTTCAACAATATAATCAGATAAAATTGTTGTTTTATTCTTTACAGATCTAGCAATAAATAGATCCAAACGAAGTTGTTAAAACTGACGCTTAATTTTCGACCGCCTTTCTAATTGGTATAAAATTTTTGTTTATCTTCTGTTTTTGATCTGTTCGTGGTTTTTGATAGAGTTTGGGTCGATTAATGTTAATATTCAGTGGGCTAGTGTTTAGAGGTTCATATGATCTGTTGGTGTTTATGTGTACCAATGGCCAATTTAGTCAATACATAAATAAGAAGAAATGCTGTGAGCTGATTCAATCATTTGTATTGGGCAGTAAAAAGGGACAGCTTAATATTGAATCGTCCAATGGTCAAATCATGTTCAATAATATTATCCTTCGTGAAACAGAACAAGTCTTCAGCGACTTATGGGTAAACAGTTCTGCAGAAGAGTATCAGAAGATAAGAAAATGTTTACTAGCCAAAATTATTATGAACATTACAATTTGTTTATAGTCAACGAATAATCGGTAAACGGTCGTACAGTCAAATCATAGAATGTAACCTTCCGCGTAAAATTGATAAATTATACGTTTAGTATTCGAAGCGAGTTCTCATTTTAATGGTTATTTCCTATAATCAACTGTTACAAGGTCCTTATTAAACAAACTCTTTAATTGGTGTTCTAGGGCGGTTTAGAGATAAACATCTTGCCTTTGTATAGAGGGTAAATTTCAGGAGGTTAATGTACCAGAACATCGGCGTGAATATCTAAGCCTCTACTGATATCAGTAAAAGCAGACATATGTTAGAGCTTTCCGCGACGCGGCTGCTAAGCTGACTAATGTGTTAATTATTTGTCATACAGTATATCAGAACCAAAGCCCTGTATAGGGATCTATATACGGCTTTGTATCAGAAATGATCAAAGAAACCCCAGGAGACGGGGAATCATTCTGTCGGTCTAAGGCAAAGTTCCCGTTCGCGCTAACGATAGTAATTTGGAACTTACAGGGTGAAGAGACTGGTCGAGTCTTTCTCAGATTTATACAAGCAAAAATGTGCTGTTGCAGTATTCTTAAAATGTAAAGCGATATTGAAGCCGTCGATATTCGACGCGAGTTCTCATTTTAATGGTTATTTCCTTATAATCAACTGTTACAGGGTCCTTTTTAAACAAACTCTAGCGCAGTTTAGAGATGAACATCTTACCTTTGTATAGGGGGTATATTTCAGGAGGTTAATGTACCAGAACATCGGCGTGAATATCTTAGCCTCTTCCGATATCAGTAAAAGCATATGTTATCATTCCACGATTAGAGCTTTCCGCGACTACAGCGACTGCTAAGCTGACTAATGTGTTAATCGCCCATCGCCCTTGTGCCACAATTTTTCAATTTTGCATGATTCTCTCGCAAACACTCTTAAGAGTGACAAACGTTGACCAAATTTTGCTTAAGACAAGTTCAAAGATGACAAAGGAGGTGGGAGCATCCATTATGATCATACCTTCACTTTAAGTTTTACTGCATAAATGACTGCTTAAGAGCATACAATGTTGTACTGTACTAATGCTACTTAAGAGCTTATTAATTAGCAGGGGGTTAATGGCCGAATGGTTAACTCGTACGGGCTGCATTATAAGGTCTGTCATTAAGTCAACTGGCGGGGTTTGGATTTCCATAATATCCATAATAATGGGTATCCATAATAAATTGAATATATCAAAACACGACTTTACAACTTTTCACGGCACTATTAAATTATTGACCACATGTAAAAAGGCGCCTTCAGGAATTCCTTGGTCCCATCCCAAATATATATATTTATACATTATTCTGCTGACCAAATTATTCGATTTTATCGATTTTCCAGTGAGTTATACATAAACTATAGTTTTGGACAAGGTTTTAATGCCATAATAAAATTGGGTCATCTAAATACACGTATGACTTGTGGGGGGGGGGGTACGGCTACGTGTCTAGTTCATTTAAATATTAATATGTAACGCATCATGATGCTATTAACTAGTGTCAAACAATGTAACTGGCGACTTTTCAAAGTATTTATTCATAGTTAATTCTTGCAGCACAATCATTTTGGTAAGAAAATAAATATTTGTGACATTATATGTGACTATTGTGGTCAGACCATAATGTTAAATTGAGTCCACCTGTCGTAAAGCGACATTTGACTTTTATTTACTGCCGGTCAAACATAAGTTGCCAAACAAACATTTTCAAGCCCTCGAAAGCATTGCAATTAGTGACTCCAATTCCAATATAAATATTAATTATGCGACCCTACAGCTTATCACGTACAACCGAGAAATCCAAACCCCGCCAGTTGACTCAATGACAGACCTTATAATGCAGCCCGTACGAGTTAACCATTCGGCCATTAACCCCCTGCTAATTAATAAGCTCTTAAGTAGCATTAGTACAGTACAACATTGTATGCTCTTAAGCAGTCATTTATGCAGTAAAACTGATAGTGAAGGTATGATCATAATGGATGCTCCCACCTCCTTTGTCATCTTTGAACTTGTCTTAAGCAAAATTTGGTCAACGTTTGTCACTCTTAAGAGTGTTTGCGAGAGAATCATGCAAAATTGAAAAATAGTGGCACAAGGGCGATGGGCGATTTTGAAATATGAGGGTCACCAATCTTGTAGTTACGGAGAACCAGCTTTGGCCGTTTGAGTGTTAAAACAAGTCATTATTTAACAAAAAAATGCCCTAAATTCAAATATTTCCCATAAATTGCGTATTGAATTTTTATTTTTTAAATTATTTTTTTTATAAATGATCTTGAGTACTACTTCAATATATAAGACTATTAAATTTTTCCGAAACCATTTGATGCCATGAGGAATTTATTTTGAGACGTAGTTTTTGCTATATGCTAAAACATATAAATTTCATGATACTATATCTCACCCACTGCGGGGCTGAGGACAATTCTATTAATAATGGAAGTTGAGGACCACTAATACTAATATTTAGTTTTGACATGTGTTTTTATGTTCTTCTTTCGTGTTCTCTTATCTAATGTCATTCAATTACTTAAATGAATTGTCAGATATTCTCTTACAGTCCCATATAACAAATTAAATGTTGGTCTTCGAAGGACTTATAAGTGAGCAGATATTTGCGGTTTGTCTGTTATCGCTCGCCGCTTCAGTCACCTATATAAGGCAGTAATTCGTGTTTTCACTGTCGTTACGTCACTGCTGATTCAGTCAGCGTGTAATACTCAGCTATCGTAGCAATGATCTCTGCGTTAAAAGTATATTTATACAAGCAAAAATGGGCTGTTGCTGTATTCTTAAAATGTAAAGCGATATTGAAGCCGTCGATACCGGTTACATTGGGTTTCAAGTGGATTCGTTTATGAAACGAAACAGACATGATCTATTACAAGGATTTAGTGTTATCAGAAATGCAGAGCATATACGTAAACAATCATTTATAAATTTAATTTCTCATTTATTGGAGCGAAGATGGACGTGAACATGAGACATTGGATTGATTTGTGGTATGTTGCTTAACGTAACAAATAATGAGTCACATATGCGCAGTGTGTATACATGTAGATACTAATAAAAGTGTAAAATTGACTGCATTTTAGTCTGCAAATGACTACGGGTGAAAATAAGGCCCTTGTTGGACTCAAATTAAATATGTATGTGTAAGCCCTATATGTGTGTTCTGTTAAAAATATTTATTATGGCCTTACATCGTTATTCATAAAAAACTGATACTGTTATCTAATCATTTGGTTTGGGCGGCAGCTAGCAGTGATGGAGATAGTGATTTGATACAGGAACAATTGAGGACTAACATGGCGCAACCAATCAGATTGTTTGAAATACCAACTATATGGGGAATCATTTAGATAATTAATGTGCGGAGAGGAGAACCCTAACCCATTCAATTCCAGGTTGGTTTGTATTTAAGTATGAAATGGCATATCTCACTGGGTCTCTTCCGATCAAGATACAAGAGCGCTGGGAGTGGTGTAATCTTTTATAATTAGTGACAATTTGTTAAAGCACATTTTTAAAAAAAACGGGTTTAAACTGACTGTATAAACCCTTTAACATGTCCATAACCTTGTTTTTTATGTATGATTACATTCTAACTTTGTGAAGTGCACCTAATAATAATAGTAATACACGAGAATTTATGTGGAGCAGGAAAACTGTGATCAGATTGAAGAATGGGGAAAATCTATATCTAATCGCGTCGCTACTTTGGTTGATTTGTTCTCCTTGTAATTATTCAATGTGTCAAGTATCGGTGATTGCGTTCGTGACGATGATTGCGTTCTTGATATTTCCTAGTTTTATTAAATATACATGCAATTACAAAGTTGGTTTCGTTGGTTTATGGTTTTGGTTCCCCTAAGTGCATTTTGAGTCTCCCCTTCGAAGTGTTTGTGTGATTATCAAAATCTCATATATCTCATTTTCTGACAATTTGGAGATCATTATGATCCAAAAGGCAATTTACAACTTTATACGGGTTTTTTTGTCTGTTTTCGTCATTTTCTATTTTATCAGAGTAAAATTTAATTTAAGCTTCTTCAATTAATTTATTCAAAGGCCAATAATGTCACTGTTGAGGAAGAATGTGTATCCATAGTAAATTGAATATATCAAAACACGACTTTGCAACTTTTCATGGCACTATTATATTATTGACGACATGTAAAAATGGTCCCATCCCAAACATATATATTTATACATTATTCTGCTGACCAAATTATTTGATTTTATCAATTTTCCAGTGAGTTATGCATAAACTATAGTTTTGGACAAGGTTTTAATGCCATAATAAAATTGGGTCATCTAAATACACGTATGACTTGTGCGGGGGGGGGGGGCTACGGCTGCGTGTCTAGTTCATTTAAATATTTATATGTAACGCAGCATGATGCTATTAATTAGTGTCAAACAATGTAAATGGCGGCTTTTCAAAGTATTTATTCATAGTTAATTCTTGCAGCACAATCATTTTGGTAAGAAAATAAATATTTGTGACATGATGTGTGAGTATTGTGGTCTGACCATAATGTTATATTGAGTCCACCTGTCGTAAAGCGACATTTGACTTTTACTTACTGCCGGTCAAACATAAGTTGCCAAACGAACATTTTCAAGCCCTGGAAAGCATTGCAATTAGTGACTCCAATATAAATATTAAGTATGCGACCCTACAGCTTATCACGTACAACCGAGGAATCCAAACCCCGCCAGTTGACTCAATGACAGACCTTGTAATGCAGCCCGTACACGAGTTAACCATTCGGCCATTAACCCCCTGCTAATTAATAAGCTCTTAAGTAGCATTAGTACAGTACAACATTGTATGCTCTTAAGCAGTCATTTGGTCAAATGAACTTGTCTTAAGCAAAATTTGGTCAACGTTGTTTGCGAGAGAATCATGCAAAATTGAAAAATAGTGGCACAAGGGGGGTCGGGCGATTTTGACCAAACTTTGCAGTTTTTGTCATAGGGTACCCATATCCCCCACATGAAATATGAGGGTCACCAACCTTGTAGTTACGGAGAACCAGCTATGGCAGTTATAGTGTTAAAACACGTCATTTTTTAACAAAAAAATGCCCTAAATTCAAATATTTCCCATAAATTGCGTATGGAATTTTTATTTTTTAAATTATTTTTTTATAAATGATCTTGGGTACTAGTTCATTAATATGACTATTAAATTTTTCCGAAACCATTTGATGCCATGAGGAATTTATTGTGAGACGTAGTTTTTGCTATATGCTAAAACATATAAATTTCATGATACTGCGGGACTGAGGACAATTCTATTAATAATGGAAGTTGAGGACCACTAATACTAATATTTAGTTTTGACATGTGTTTTTATGTTTTTCTTTCGTGTTCTCTTATCTAATGTCATTCAAATACTTAATTGAATCGTCAGATATTCTCTTACAGTCCCATTATAACAAATGTTGGTCTTCGAAGGAATTATGAGTGAGCAGAAATTTGCCGTTTGTCATCAGGATTAAATAAATTAATTTCATTGTATGCACAATGAAAATTCCTCTGTACCTGGAGTACTTGTGCTGTATAAATGCACATTATTATTATTAAGTTAGGTTTGTACTCCAGATCACGGCTGAAATCAACTATTTATTTTCCCGTCTTTTTCCACAAATAAAATGAGGTTTAGTAGCCAGTTATCCGAAAGAAACTACAATAGCTTATTCCTGAAGCAATATCTCTCTGGCCATTGCTGGATTGACCTCTGATACTTGCTTTTTCTTCCCGTTCAATCAAATATCTCCGAAGTACTACAACATGACAGACTTTCGTTTAATCTGGGTTTTCCAAAACCTTTCGTGGATCATGATGTAACGTTATGTAAACATGTTTGGAGCTCTGTTTGAACACGAATGATATTGTTACACAGTTGGGTGTTGCTTTAATTGCGGCAGTGTTGATTTGGGAATAGGTCTATTCAAACGAAACATTGCGAGGGGTATGCTACAATAGTGACCTTGCGCGATTATACTATTTGTTTTATATTTTGGAAATATCGTTTGATTCGTTTTTCAAGTATAGACAGATTTATATGACCGCGATATGTTAGTATAGATTACACTATTTAGTTTTTACGATTTCCTGTTTAAAAATTCATCCACCTTCTACTACTAGTACTAGATCATGAACAATTCTTTTGGTATTTAGAGTAAATTATGCTTTTCAAACTTCAACGCTTAAAATTTTTAACGATGTAATTGTGAGCTCGCTCAATTTTCATGATTAGATACTTTATGGAACAGGAACCCACGGTGCTTTTTCGTCATTTTTGGTGAAAATCGTTATTTTTGGGAGACAAATGGAAATTATTTACCACCCAATTTTTTTTCTTGATCTTAATACCCGCAGTGGGGTGAGATATAGATATAATAAAATGGCATACCTAAATTAAGTCCCTATACCCAAAACCTCTCGATGAAAGTCCATCCAACTGTACATATGTATACTCACTAATCATAACTGCTACCCAATAAAATTATGGCATTGGGGTTTGGAGGGGTTACCCATCACACATGTGCCGGCCCCTGCATGATTCTCTAGCAAGCACACTCTTAAGTTGTGTTTAGGGTTTCCTGGCTTGGTTAACTACACTTTAGGCTTTATTTCAATCATGGACTCTAAATTTTAATTACAGTCACTAATTAGTGCTAATTAATTACACTCTTAAGCAGCCTTAGCACAACATTTAGTTTAAACAATATTTTATTCAATAAACTGAAATGGATTTATCAACAGGCAAAGGCCTATATAATTTCTCTCCAAATGGTCATATTTAAATGGGTATTTAAAATTTTATAATTAATTATGATAAAGCTCTAATAGTAAATGCAGGAGGACTGCACTACACGTAAAACAAAAAATCTACAAGATAAACCTGCGGACAAGACAGAAAACAGACATTGCAAAAACTAAACAATTATCAAATCAAGTGAATGGATCCGGGGGCCAGCCGTAAGCGTCCACTGCGCTGTACAGTCCCGGGCCTGTCTTGGTACAGGCTTCACTTAAATGATTTACATAAAAGACGTAACAAAAAAAACAAAAAAACAAAACAAAAAACAATGCGACCGATAAATATTGCGCTTGAAATATTTTGTAAAGTTTATCACCATCATTGTATTCTCTTAAAGAGCCAATCCCGATAACTTTTTGGGGAATAAAACTGCTTAATTTTGTGTTAAAATCATTTAAAACCCATTATCTAAGGCCGATCAACTGACCCGATATTTGTAATACGCTTGTAAATAACTTAAACCTGACAGTCTGCATCTGGAAATTGAGACTAGACTTTTTTCTATAAAAATAATAGGTATAGTCGGAGAGAATGGCATATTTTGTGGGAAAAAATTCCCACTAAAATGATTCCTGATTTTTCTGAAACTATAGGATGGGTAGTCTTCCAGAAATATTCCCCCCATTAATCGGTCTTGGGGAAAAAAAATTACAACCATTTTTAGGTTTGGTATCCGAACTTTTGTAAAATTTCAGTTTTTGAGCCCCTGATTGGTCAATGGTACTTTGTATGGTGACGATATATAGGTTTTTTGGGTCGGTGAATGCGGAAATGGCGTTAATTTTGTCGTACGGTTACCATGGTAACCATATTTTCAGGTTTGGTATCCGATTTTTGTGATTTTTTTCATAATTATTTTGTAGTACACGTGGGTGTCAAAATATAGGTTTTTAGGGGTGCTGAGTCCGATTCGAAGGGTATTCTGTAGATAAGATGGCCCAATAGCGCATGTTTGCCTTAATTTGACCCAAAACTTTTTGTGATTTTTTTCATTATTATTTTGTAGTACATGTGGGTGTCAAAATATAGGTTTTTAGGGGTGCTGAGTCCGATTCGAAGGGTATTCTGTAGATAAGATCGCCCAATAGCCTTAATTTGGCCCAAAAGTTATTGAATAGCCAAGACACTAATATATACCTACTACCACTGGAAGATTACATAGGCCAAATTACAAAATAAAAATACAAAAAATACTCGAATCCAATTTATTCCTCCAAATCAATCTATACCTCGCACAGATTTCAACAGTCCAGAGCTCCATTACAGCTACAACAGCAAAGACAGACTTACAGAAAACCAATGTATTGCCGGCGGAAAAAATATGATGGACGCACACCATTAATGGATTATAAAGCTTATTTTGAAACTTGTTATTATAAAGCTTATTTTGAAACTTGTTATATCATTAATGGCTGGACTAGAGTCGAGAGAGGGTTACATTTAGCTGAAGGTTTGATGAGTCCAGTTCAGCAAGTACTGAGTTCTCTTCCGATACAACTATACTAGTTTAAAGAAAGCTTTGGAAAGAAGATTTTAACCTAGGAATCAGACAGAGATGTATGGACGTGAACTATAGAATAGGCGTAGAAGGATTAATGAAAAGCTAACAGATTTAGGCCAGTCAATAAAACGACTCGTTATCCTCGCATACCCTACTGCTGAACCAGATCTACGGGATATTCTCGCAAGGGACGCATTTCTCAATGTAAATACACCATGCTTTTATATTTTCACAAATACTCGGGCTTTAATTTTGAGACTATGTTCTTATCGGGATTGTCCCTTTAAGCAGTCATTTTGTGCAGTGAAACTCATAGTGGGGGTATTAGAAAGGAAAATAATCTCGGACTAGATAATTTTATAAAAAAAAAACACTAAAACGTCATTATGTGTGCCCCCCCCCACCTTTTTGTCACCTTTGAACTTGTCTTAAGCAAAATTTGTTCAACCTGATATACCGTAGTCGTCGCGTAAAGTTCTAATCGTGGAATGATAACATATGTCTGCTTTTACTGCTATCAGAAGAGGCTTAGATATTCACGCCGATGTTCTGGTACATTTATATGTTTAAAAGTCAATAGCTTTTAAGATATTTGCCAAAAACTGTCGATGCGGGTAATAGAAGTTTATGACCACCCAAATTTAATCGTTCTGTAAACAAAGTAAATATGACTATTTTTACTTTGAATATCCCCTTCCCCGTAATCACGGTATTAGATTTTAAGTGATATGTCAGTGTCAACATACGTGTCTTAAGACCAATTTCCAGATATGATGTTACATATCACTGAAAAGCATGTCCATTACTGTTTTCTAAATATGCAAAAAAAAATTTCTGGCACATTCATATTTACTTTGTTTACAGAACGATCAAATTTGGGTGAGTTTATCTTAAAAGCTATTGACTTTAAACATATAGCGCGGTTTAGAGATGAACATCTTACCTTTGTATAGAGGGTACATTTCAGGAGGTTAATGTACCAGAACATATGTTAGAGCTTTCCGCGAAGACAGCGGCTGCTAAGCTGACTAATGTGTTAATTATTTGTCATACAGTATATCAGAAATGATCAAAGAAAACCCAGAAGACTGGAAACGGGGAATCATTCTGTCTAAGGCGAAGTTCCCGTTCGCGCTAACGATAGTAATTTGGAATTGAAAACAGTAACTAAATTATGATATCAACTTACAGGGTGAAGAGACTGGTCGAGTCTTTCTCAGAATTATACAAGCAAAAACGTGCTGTTGCTGTATTCTTAAAATGTAAAGCGATATTGAAGCCGTCGATACCGGTTACATTGGGTTTCAAGTGGATTCGTTCCGAAACGAAACAGACATGATCTATACTATTCAAAAAAAGTAGGGGATATTTGAGTTTGGGGGCATAATACTAAAATATGCAAATGACTACGGAAAAGTCACTATACAAACGCACCAATAGTTACCGCATGGAATGCAGGTGATGCTTGGGATCATCCAGTGCCGGATTTAAGGCTCTGCTGGCCCTAAGGCACAATTTGATAGGTGGCCTGAAATACAGGTATGTTGGGCTCACTGACAAAAGAAATTAAGTTTAGCAACAGAAAATTTATTACAAACAAATTCATCTATCTAGCGGGGGTGTTTTCAGCAGTGTTATTTTTCCAAATGTTCTTAGTGTGTCGGACAAGTTCTAAGTTAGAGGACAAGAAACTTCTCATTTTGATGTGTTTAACACCAAAACTAGAAATAGCGCCTCCAAGTGCGTGAAAAACGCGTTTGCGGCAGTCTAATTTTCAGGGGGGGGGGGGGGGCTTCCATGACACAGGGGGGGCTGCAACAGGCACTCGCGGGACCTATGCTTTGCCATTCGCCGCTCCGCGACATTATATTGGCGCCCCCACTAACCTGCTGCACCCTGATTGATTACGACTTTGCGTGCTTTTGTGACTGCGAATTCGTCAGTTAGTTTTTTAAAGTCAATTTTATGAAGTAAATCACTTTCAATCGGTTTTAATGCAGAGAAGTGCCAGTATACCAAAACGTTTTTGACCCATCGTATAATGTGAAATACATCTAATGTCAATTGCGAAATCAATGAAATTTTTTTTAAAAATATGAAATTAAGTACGAAACAGCCAGGTTACGAAGATAATTAGATAAAATTGTTGTTTTATTCTTTACAGATCTAGCAATTAATTAATCCAAACGAAGTTGTTAAAACTGACGCCTCATTTTCGACCGCCTTACTTAATTGGTATAAGATTGTTGTTTTATCATCTGATCGTGATTTTTGATAGTAATGAATGAACTGGGGTTTAACGTCCTACTGTTATGCACTTAACCTGAACTAATTGAAGACGGGCATACGCCATACAGTGTGTTATGAGAGAATTTTTTCCCGGGCAGCGGCGCTACGGCCTACTCTTATATCGAATTCCAACTGCCAAGGGGTCTTTAACGTGCACTCCAATGTGTACATGGGACCTCGGTTTTTCGTCCCATCCGAACGACTAGAAAGTTGTCCTTGTCAGGCCCTCCTTCTGCATCACTGACAAGAGGAAATTACGTCGGAAAATCGAGATGAACTTTCTCCGCCTATGCAGGGATCGAACACCCCACGTCCAGGCTAGCGAAATAGCGCCTTATCCACTTAGCCACCGTGATCCCCGATTTTTGATAGAGTTTGGGTTGAGCTGGATGAGATTGCTATGATTAATGTAAATATTCAGTGGGTTATTGTTCGTCTTTATATTTACCAATGGCCAATTTATTTTCAGGTGTTTATAAGAAACTGCTACAAGCAAAAACGTGCTGTTGCTGTATTCTCAAAATGTAAAGCGATATTGCAGTGGATTCGTTCATGAAACGGAAAAGACATCATCTAAACTGAATACCAAAAGAAACTTTGCACATTTAAAAACAAAGTTGTTACAAATTAGTTGGACAGGTTAAAAAACAAATAGGATGAACACATCGCCCAAACGCAAGCTTCTTTGACCTACAATTTCTACCGGCAATATGCCCGTGTTTCTTTGAAAACGCGAAAATGGGAAAATCACGTGACGTCGTTAATGGGAGAAATGCACGTGCCACAGGAGTACAAAAACTGCAATGTCAAACAACCACAATGCAAAAAGAACACTGAAAAATGCCACTGGGAATGCTTAATATGGGGGCCACGCACGTTCACGTTGCAAGAACCTTTGGCTGTTCCCGCGTTACAGTTGGAAATTTGGTACAGCGGTTCAGACAGACTGGACGGACATCGGACAGGCCTAGAACCGGACGACCACGGGTCACCACGTCACGGGAAGTCCGTTATCTTCGAACGCTGCACCTGCGAGACCGCTTCCTAACGTTGACGTCATCAGCACGGAATGCTTTGAGTCGGTGGGTAAGTCCACAGGCCTTCCGTCCGTTCAAAGGACAGTTATTGAATCCTGAAAATCGACGCAGACGACTACGATGGGCAAATACAGTGCGAAGGTGGCAACGTCGGTAGTGGCAACGCGTTGTGTTTTCCGACGAAAGTCGGTTCTGTTTGTTTCGAGTTGACGGCAGACAGCGTGTTTACCGTCGCAGAGGTGAAAGGACTGTTCCCTACGGTGTTGGTAGCGTTTTGGTGTGGGGAGGCATTTGTGGGAACCAGAAGACGCCACTCATCGTCATTAATGGGAATCTCAACGCGCAACGTTACAGAGATGAAATCCTTCGTCCAGTGGTGCTGCCCTACCTCCAACAACAGCCCATGGGTATTCTGTTCCAACACGACAACGCCAGGCCCCACACAGCTCGTATCGTACAGGACTTTGTGGCCGCCAACAACGTCAATGTCTTGCGGTGGCCAGCGTGCTCTCCAAACTTATCATTCATTGAACACCTCTTGGACCGCTTGGACAGGCAATGTCGAGCCCGACAACACGTTCCCGCCAACAGACAAGAATTGATTCAAGGTCTGCAAGAAGAATGGAACCACCTGCCACCTGATCCCATCCGACGTTTGACGTCTTCAGTACGACGTCGAATCATGGCCTGTATTGCTGCACAGGGTGGTCACATTCGATATTAAACTTTAAAATGACATTTTTAGTGATTTTGAACACTCTCCTGGTGATAATGAACTGCATTGAAACTCTGAACAATGGGATTTTCGACCCCCACCACCTTTGTTTGTATGGTGTAATTCCATTTACCGCACAGCGTTCATTTGAAGTTTTCCAATCCACTGCAAACATGTTGTTGCATTAAATATACTCTACATGAAAGCGTTGCTATTTTTTAGCTATTTAATTACAGTCATATCAATCTGATGCAAAGTTTCTTTTGGTATTCAGTTTATTACAAAGAAATATATTGTTATAACAAATGCAGAGCAATATCGTAACGATTGCATACGTAAACAATCATTTATAAATTTAATTTCTCATTTATTGGAGCGAAGATGGACGTGAACATTGGTTTGATTTATGGTATGTTGCTAAACGTAACAAATAATGAGTCACGTATGCACAGTGTGAATACATGTAGATACTAATAAATGACTTTAAAACCCAAAAGTAACATCGTTGCGCTTCCATAGTCTGCAAATGACTAAGGATGAAAAATAAGGCCCTTGTAACAGACATGACTCAAATTTAAAAATATTTATTATGGCCTGACATCGTTATTCATAAAAACTGATACTGTTTTCTAATCATTTGGTTTGGGCGGCAGCTAGCGGTGATAGAGATGGTGATTTGATACAGGCACAATAAATTCTGGACTAATATGGCGCAACCAATCAGATTGTTTGAAATACCAACTAAATGGTGAATCATTCAGAAAATTAATGTGCGGAGAGGATAACCCTGACCTATTCATTTCAAGTGATTTGGACGGTTACGAACCAATCAAATAGCTCTAACGCCTCCAGGTTGTTTTGTATTTACGTATGAAATGGCGGAGAGTGCAATATCTGACTGGTCTCTTCCGGTCTAGGTGGAAAGTGGTCGTGTTATCTTTTATTATTAGTGACAATTTAAAGCGCATTAAAAAAAACAACAGGTTTTAACTGACTGTATAAACCCTTTAACATGTCCATTATCTTTTTTTTCTATGTATTATTACATTGTAACTTTGTAAAGTTATACTCGTGAAGGTTTATGTTCAGTAGACAGCCATCAGATTTTATTTTTTTTTCAATATTTATGATAATATGTTTATTATGGCCTGACCTGACATTTAGTCAATATGTAAATCGTTATTTATAAGGAACTAAGCAGAAAAACTGTGATTAGATTGAAGAATGGGGAGAATCTATATCTAATCGCATCGCTACTTTGGTTTATTAAATGTGTCAAGTGTCAGTGATTGCGGTCGTTATATTTCCTAGTTTTATTAAATATACATGCAATTACAAAGTTGTTTTCGTTGTTTTTTGGTTTTGGTTCCCCTAAGTGCATTTTTAGTCTCCCCTACTAATTCTTTGTGTGATTGTCTACATGAAATTAGATAAATTATAAAAATGTCTTATATCTCTTGTATATCTTGAATACGTTGAATGTCATTGCGTTTACTATTTCCGCTTTGAATTTATTAGTGTTATTACACGTCTTTCTTGTTGGTTGTGGTTTCTGGATCTTAAGATTAAAACTTGCCGGCAAATGTCAGAGACAGAAAGATTATCCAGTTTGATATCGCATGGATTAGTTATCACCAGATCGAGAATATGTCCACCGTTATTATGAGTTGAAGAAGAAAAATGTTGTGATCTATTTCACAACACTTACTCACCATCAACTGGTCCAGAAACAATCCCAATTCTTACATAATCTTTTGACACAATTTCAAAAGAATGAAAACGTTCATACGTTTACACTAACTCCACGTGAACCTCTGCGGCAATGTTGTATAGAATGTCGATCGGGTACTAAAGCTGCGATTTTCATTATTCAGCCACGTTTCTGTTATTCAACAAATATCAATTGAATTTTCAACAATATAATCAGATAAAACTGTTGTTTTATTCTTTGCAGATCTGGTAATTGATTAATCCAAACGAAGTTATTAAAACTGACGCTTCATTTTCGACCGCCTTTCTAATTGGTATAAGATTGTTGTTTGTCTTCTGTTTAGTTCTAAAAAGTTTGATCTGTTCGTGATTTTTGATAGAGTTTGGGTTGAGCTTATGAGATTGCTATGATTAATGTTAAAATTTAGTGGCTTAGCGTTTAAAGGTTCATATGATCTGTTGGTGTTAATGGTCAGTTGAGTCAATGTATATATCGTTATTTTCAGGTGTTTATAAGAAACTGATACTGTTATCTAAGAAGAAAGGCTGTGAACTGATTGAATCATTTGTATTGGGCAGTAAGCGGACAGCTTAATTTTGAATCGTCCTATGGTCAAATCATGTTTAAAAATATTATCCTTCGTGAAACATAACAGGTCTCCAGCGACTTATGGGTCAACTGTTCTGCAGAAGAGTACAGTTTCTCTCAAGAAGACATTGTTAGGCTCAAATTAAATGTGCATGTGTATATGTGTTCTGTTAAAAATATTTATTATGGCCTGACATCGTTATTCATAAAAACTGACATTGTTAGACTCAAATATGTGTATAATATGTGTTCTGTTAAAAATATTTATTATGGCCTGACATCGTTATTAATAAAAACTTATACTGTTATCTAATCATTTGGTTTGAACAGAGGCTAGCAGTGATGGAGATAGTGATATGATACAGGCATAATTGAGGACTAATAAGGCGCAACCAGATTGTTTGAAATACTAACTACATGGTGAATCATTTAGAAAATTAATGCGGAGAACCCTAACCCATTAATTTCAAGTGATATGGATGGTAACGAACCAATCAAATAGTTCTACCGCCTCTAGGTTATTTTGTATTTGCGTATGAAATGGCGGAGAGTGGTCTCTTCCGGTCAAGGTGGAAATGAGAATATCTCTTGTTTTTACAAGAGCGCACGAAGTGGTGTAAATCTTTTATTATTAGTGACAATTTGTTAAAGCGCATTTAAAAAAAAAGGTTTTAACCGGCGGGACGATTTACCCAATATTACCCAATACTACCCAATACCACCAAATACCACCCTTATACCACCTCAATATCACCACAATACTACCCAATATTACAACATAATGATTCAAAATGTGCATACCAATGGGGTTATCCGCTCGCGCATCGATTCTGAGGTGGCGCCACTGGATTTTGGGTTACTCCAAGACGTCTTTCACAGCAGACGGCGAAATCATGGAGGAATATAATTACGGTCGATTTACTGTTGGGAAATTGAAAGACGAGTTAGCTAAACGAGGCGCTAGGACAACGGGCCGAAAAGAGGCACTTATTGAGAGGTAAGTGTAATCGAGTAAACATTAGCGCCCTATGTCTAGACCTGTTCCCATTCCATTCCAGCGACAGCCTTTGGTGCGCTTCACAAACAATAACAAACCTGCCAAATAAAATTAGGAGCGGTTCAGACGTTCATTCGTCGACATTTAGAAAGAAAAAAATTTACAAATTACACCCGTACATGTATGTATGGTATAGGTAATGATATGGCATTACTCACGTTGTCGGTAGGGCCTAGTGTAATTTATTGATTTTCACTGGTCTTAGTCTTAGCTATGCAAGTAGTAGTAGGTAGGCCTAGGCTAGGCAAGCCCACCAGTTGGCACTGCCCACAAAAGTTTTAAATTTGAATAGGCCTAATTAATTAACTAGACTACGGTAACATTGAAGTTTTTACACTGTCTGTGTATTTAGCTTGAAAGTTGAAATAAGAAAACTTATCCTATAGAGATGGCTATAGCATAGTATAGGCCTAGTAAGTTAGGCCTATTCTGTTGTCATCCTGCATTCAACTTGATCATGGGGATGAGAGGGTTGACCTGTTCACTGACATATAGCAGCATGCTGATTACATTATAATTTAATATTATGTATATATATTAATTATTATTATATTATTTAAATTTAAATTATTAATTAATAATAATATTCTTATCTTTTAATTAAGGTTAGATGCCTATGATAAAAATGATAACTTTAGAAATCCTGTTATCCATCTTCCTGAGTACACAATTCCACAGTGGCCTAGTTCAGGATTTCGACAACTTGTGTCTGAACACAGATCAACGTTACCAAAAATAGATAGATGTCAAATAGATGGTTATTTTAAATACAGAATGGTATCTGATCATGGGATGGTCCATGATTTAAAAGCACTACAGAAAGGAGAGAAGTTGATGGAAAGTGATCGAGTTAATGCATCCAGTTTATGTGAAATGGATACTTGTATTTACTTTACAGGAATTGTTGCTGCTGCAATGAAAAAGAAGGTAATTTGTGAGCTTAAATCTTTCTTTAGGTTATAATTATAAACTTACCAATGCCTGTTTAATAAAATGTTGGTTTATTTTCAGGATCCCCAGTAAAATCTGAGAATGTCCCTCCATCAAAACAACCTCGCTTAGATGATCCACGCCCTGCAGCGGATCGCAACAAGGCCAGCTTTGAAGATGATGTTAGGAACCGTGTGCACAACTTCTGCGTTTCAGAACAAATGGATTTAACAATCAAATTTTTATATCGTAAAGCTGATATAAACTGCAGTTAAAGACCATGATTATTTAATGTTACCATATACTCAATATTGGGTTGACAGTTATTTTCAGATAAAAGAGGCTGAAGCAATAAAGCTAGAGGCATGTACAAGGAGACAGAGTTTGTGTTTAAAATGGCATGACGCCAGGGAATGGCGTTTGACTGCCTCTCGATTTGGGGATATTATGCATATGTCCGCAAGACGAAATATTGACAAACTCTGTGAAAGTATTTGTTTTCCACCTGTTCTTAGTGGTCCGCCTGTAATACATGGTCTTAAATTTGAAACGGTTGCATGCAAGTCTTTCGAAAAAAAGACAGGTTTCATCGTGTCTAAATGTAGAGTTTTTGTGCACCCAAGTTATCCGTATCTTGGTGCAACTCCTGATGGAGTAATTCATGATGATAAAATAATAGAAATTAAATGTCCATATACAGGAAGGGATTTAAATATTGCTCCTGGAAAATATTTCCCTTATCTGGAATATTTTGATGGAAGCAGCAAAGTCAGGCTTTCTAGACACAGTCGATATTATTCTCAGATACAAGGACAGCTTTATTTGTCTAAACACCAGTTATGTTTTTTTATAATATTTACACATAAAGATCTTTATATAGAAAAAATAGAAGTTGACAATGATTATTGTAAAGGTTCTTTATTACCTAAGCTTGAATTATTTTATCATAAATATTTAAGACCTTATATTGCATCCCATTTATAATTATAACAATAGTGGTGATATGTACAATAACAGCAGTTCTATAAAACAAAATTAATCAATTTATTAGCAGGTTAAACTAAACCCATAGCATCCCTTTTTTTGTTCAGCAACGGTAATATTTACAATTTCTACTAGATCACTGGGCTAAATCAAATGCCTTCACATATTTCCATTGATTAAGTATATGTCATGCTGTTTATAGGAATGTACAATTATCCTGTTTCACTTAAAATTGTCAGGGTTATATATATATATGATAAATTAGTTGAGTGCAAAATATATATAATTAAATAGTCTTTTTTTCATGTTTATATTTTCAAATAAAAAAACGGGTCGTGCAGTGCTTTTCACGTTACACAGGGTTGTCTGAGAACCAGAACAATTTTTGTAAGGCCTTATAACAATGGTGCTATGTACAATATTTAAAAATAAGAACATGACTATTATATTGATAAACAAAGTTGCATGGTACTTGTCCGCTTTCACATAAGTGTCATCTCTTTTAATAGCCGCTACCATCGTTTATGGCAAGTTAAATATACATTATTCAAGTGTGCTAAATCTGCCTAATTGTGGGTCTTTCATTTGGCCTTAAATGTTATATAAATTATCAGACATTTATTAACATACACATTTATAACTTGGCTTACAATAAAGTAAGTTGAATAAAATTTTCAAAATACTCATTTTGCATTATCTATTTTGAACTATCATAGTAAGAACAATCGGCTCTTATCAAAATTTTACAAAATGTATTTTTAAGAGACTTGTACAATGCAAAGATTGTGTACATGTTTTGTTTTAATCAGTAATTGATTATTGAATTGTTATTATTACTATAGGTATATGTTATGTTATATAAAGTGCTTTATTTACATGATATTAAATACATGTAGTTACAGTAATAAACACAGTATTATATTACAGGCCTACTAGATTTCTTTGTATGATCTTTTGGGGGGAATGTGATTAGGCAAGGATGTTCACAATTGATGGACGGAAATTTGATAGCATATAACATACAAATACAATTCGGGAACCAAGAGCTCGTTTGCTAAATTTTGTAGGTTTTGCCTAAACCTATCACTCGTTCGTTGGGGTGTTGACAAAAACATTTTTAGATGCGAAGATATCCTGGACCATAATACCCCTGTCAGCCATTATACTATCCTTTGATTCAAACATATCATTATTATTGACCAATGTGGATCGTTCTATTATTTGTCTGTCACTAGCTGATCCGCCATAACTGTCACTAATATATGACACAAGTCCTCGAGGTGAACAACCGATTATGGTTTTCAGTGTGTTTTTATTTTTATATGTAGAAAATGTCATACTTTGGGCATCAACATTCTGTGGCTTTGAAATAGGAATTTCTGTGGCGTCTAGTACTACACGTGTTGTAGGAAATGCAGATTTAAAGTTACTAGGCATATTCTCTTGCAAAATAGATTTTTCGGGCCAAATATTGATTTCTTTTAATTGGAAGTATAAAAAATTTATCCATACATTAATTTATTGGGAAACGGTACTTTCGCTGACTTTGAAAAAAATACTGAGTTCCAAATCTTCCTTGGCTTGTCTTAATTTCATCAGAGTTAAGAAAATTTGATCCTTAGGTTCCAACAAAGAACACTTATAATTCAAATTAAAAACCACAGGCCCAAGAAGATTAAAGAAAAACATAAAATGATTATAATTATTAAACCCAGAGTAATATTTAATTGCTCTTGGATTTTCACAGAAATTTTCAATGGAGAACTTAGAATTTATATCTGTCAAAAGGTGACATAAAATTTCAACATTATTAATATTATTTTGGGATGGTTCACAATCAACAGGCACTGCGACATCAACACAGGAGTGATCAATTACGATTTCATTGATTACTTCATTCTCATCATTCTCAAAAATTACCGGGTTAACTGGATCTTCAAAGACTCTCTTCAACTTTCTCCTTTGGCAAACAGACTTTTTAAATTTAAATAAAGATGGAACAGCATCCTTTTTCAATCTTTTGCGTTCTCCTAGAATTGAAATCAAAAATCACTATTAGTATTAACCCTTATGGTTGAAAGAATGAATTAAATGAATTAAATGGGGTTTAACGTCCTACTGTTATGCACTTAACCTGAGCTAATGGAAGACGGACATACGCCATACATGTGCTATGAGGGAAATTTTGCCCGGGCAGCGGCGATACGGCCTACTCTTATATCGAATTCCAACTGCCAAGGGATCTTTTATGTGCACTCCAATGTGTACACCGGACCTCGGTTTTTCGTCCCATCCGAACGACTAGGCAGCTGTCCTTGTCAGGCCCTCCTTCTGCATCACTGACAGGAGAAATCATATTGGAAAAACGAGATCAACTTTCTCAGCCAATGCAGGGATCGAACCGAACACCCAACCTCCAGGCTAGCAAACTAGCGCCTTATCAACTTAGCCACCGTGATCCCCCCTTATCAATGTTAGATAATTTTCTTTTGATAACACATGCTCATTCATTTATATAAAATAAGTAGGCCTAGCAATTGCTTGATTCTAAATCTAAGGCCTAATTTGTAGAAATATTAATAGTCAAGAATTTGATATTAAAAATACACACTGCAGATGCATAGTTAGTTAGTAGATTGGGGCCTAAGTGTAATGAAAGTGGAGGATTGCCATGAAATGATAGATAATAATTATTATAAATATAATGCCAAATATTTATCATTGACAGACATTGAAATGGCCCCAGCACCAGGCTAGAGTCTCAATCTTTTGGATGGCGAGTGTTATTTTCTTTTATTTTTTCAATAGACCTAAGAATATATTTTCGTATGGGGATTTGAACAATATTAAACTCTGAATCTCAGTGCAAAGATGATGAACATGTAGGGGCCTAGGTTTTTAATTTTTTTCTTACCGAGAAGTGTACTTGTGTAGTCGTCATTGGTAAAATGATCTTTACATAATTTTCCAGTCTGTTGATCATTCCCGCTTTATGGCAACAATCCATCTCTTTCGCAGAATTAGATCTTTCGGAAAAGTGTGCCCACCTTTTGAGTTTTTGCAGTTTGGTACACAGCAATACTGCGGCATTGTTGTGCGTCGTTAGAGACAACAGGAAGTAGCAGACGATGTTTACATCATAGATCGTATGTTGACATAAGGCCGTGAACTATAACCCATAATTCACGCGCGCCACCTGGTGAGCTCTTCGTCGGCGAACCCCATTGTATTTTTAAAAAAAATAATTAGTTACACTGCGAGAAATGTACTTTAAATGCGACACCGGTCTCTGGCTGCTCCATTAGCCCCCTACATAAACCAAAACAAGCAAAAACTAACCTAATACTGCCAAATAATTATGACATACTACCTAATATAATCAGGTAACAAGCTGCTTTCATAATACAGTCTAAAGATAAACCACGTATTTTTGCACAGGATGTACTTGCAGCACGTGTACTAGGTTTGGGGCTACAAATGAAAACGATCTTTTACCATATCTTGGTTTGAGACGATAAATGTCATTTGAACTACGGACCACTGTGAGCATTTGTTTGTTTTTTAATTAGATGACAAAAATAAGATGGAGCTAAGCCATGAAAACATTTATAAGCAGTTAAAAGAATCTTAAATTGAATACGATATGGAATGGGAAGCCAGTGAAGTTGTTTAAGTATGGGAGTAATATGATCATGTCTTTTCGTAAGGGTAATAAGTCGTGCAGCGGTGTTTTCAACTTTTTGCAATTTGTATATTAATTTATTGGGTAAGCCGAATTAAAAGTATCAAGTCTTGAAGTAATAAAAGCACGAACAAGCGTTTAAGTTGAATTCGGGGAAAGAAATTTACGAATTTTGCCAATATTACGGATATGAAAGTAGCAGGATTTACAAATATTGTTCAGGTGATTAGACATTGTCATTTTACTATCAAAATATGCTCCAATATTGCGAACAGAGTTACTAGGAGTAATTTCATTTCCATCAATCTTAATCGAAGTGGAATCAGTTATGGTGTTGAGGTTATGATTAGATTCAAGCAAAATAAATTCAGTTTTATCACCATTTAAGCATAGACAACTTACAGACATCCATAATGTAATTTCATTGATACACTGCTCAATATTAGATTTGCTCAAAGCATGCTCATTCGCTAGGCAAGCCCACCAGTTGGCACTGCCCACAAAAGTTTTAAATTTGAATAGGCCTAATTAATTAACTAGACTACGGTAACATTGAAGTTTTTACACTGTCTGTGTATTTAGCTTGAAAGTTGAAATAAGAAAACTTATCCTATAGAGATGGCTATAGCATAGTATAGGCCTAGTAAGTTAGGCCTATTCTGTTGTCATCCTGCATTCAACTTGATCATGGGGATGAGAGGGTTGACCTGTTCACTGACATATAGCAGCATGCTGATTACATTATAATTTAATATTATGTATATATATTAATTATTATTATATTATTTAAATTTAAATTATTAATTAATAATAATATTCTTATCTTTTAATTAAGGTTAGATGCCTATGATAAAAATGATAACTTTAGAAATCCTGTTATCCATCTTCCTGAGTACACAATTCCACAGTGGCCTAGTTCAGGATTTCGACAACTTGTGTCTGAACACAGATCAACGTTACCAAAAATAGATAGATGTCAAATAGATGGTTATTTTAAATACAGAATGGTATCTGATCATGGGATGGTCCATGATTTAAAAGCACTACAGAAAGGAGAGAAGTTGATGGAAAGTGATCGAGTTAATGCATCCAGTTTATGTGAAATGGATACTTGTATTTACTTTACAGGAATTGTTGCTGCTGCAATGAAAAAGAAGGTAATTTGTGAGCTTAAATCTTTCTTTAGGTTATAATTATAAACTTACCAATGCCTGTTTAATAAAATGTTGGTTTATTTTCAGGATCCCCAGTAAAATCTGAGAATGTCCCTCCATCAAAACAACCTCGCTTAGATGATCCACGCCCTGCAGCGGATCGCAACAAGGCCAGCTTTGAAGATGATGTTAGGAACCGTGTGCACAACTTCTGCGTTTCAGAACAAATGGATTTAACAATCAAATTTTTATATCGTAAAGCTGATATAAACTGCAGTTAAAGACCATGATTATTTAATGTTACCATATACTCAATATTGGGTTGACAGTTATTTTCAGATAAAAGAGGCTGAAGCAATAAAGCTAGAGGCATGTACAAGGAGACAGAGTTTGTGTTTAAAATGGCATGACGCCAGGGAATGGCGTTTGACTGCCTCTCGATTTGGGGATATTATGCATATGTCCGCAAGACGAAATATTGACAAACTCTGTGAAAGTATTTGTTTTCCACCTGTTCTTAGTGGTCCGCCTGTAATACATGGTCTTAAATTTGAAACGGTTGCATGCAAGTCTTTCGAAAAAAAGACAGGTTTCATCGTGTCTAAATGTAGAGTTTTTGTGCACCCAAGTTATCCGTATCTTGGTGCAACTCCTGATGGAGTAATTCATGATGATAAAATAATAGAAATTAAATGTCCATATACAGGAAGGGATTTAAATATTGCTCCTGGAAAATATTTCCCTTATCTGGAATATTTTGATGGAAGCAGCAAAGTCAGGCTTTCTAGACACAGTCGATATTATTCTCAGATACAAGGACAGCTTTATTTGTCTAAACACCAGTTATGTTTTTTTATAATATTTACACATAAAGATCTTTATATAGAAAAAATAGAAGTTGACAATGATTATTGTAAAGGTTCTTTATTACCTAAGCTTGAATTATTTTATCATAAATATTTAAGACCTTATATTGCATCCCATTTATAATTATAACAATAGTGGTGATATGTACAATAACAGCAGTTCTATAAAACAAAATTAATCAATTTATTAGCAGGTTAAACTAAACCCATAGCATCCCTTTTTTTGTTCAGCAACGGTAATATTTACAATTTCTACTAGATCACTGGGCTAAATCAAATGCCTTCACATATTTCCATTGATTAAGTATATGTCATGCTGTTTATAGGAATGTACAATTATCCTGTTTCACTTAAAATTGTCAGGGTTATATATATATATGATAAATTAGTTGAGTGCAAAATATATATAATTAAATAGTCTTTTTTTCATGTTTATATTTTCAAATAAAAAAACGGGTCGTGCAGTGCTTTTCACGTTACACAGGGTTGTCTGAGAACCAGAACAATTTTTGTAAGGCCTTATAACAATGGTGCTATGTACAATATTTAAAAATAAGAACATGACTATTATATTGATAAACAAAGTTGCATGGTACTTGTCCGCTTTCACATAAGTGTCATCTCTTTTAATAGCCGCTACCATCGTTTATGGCAAGTTAAATATACATTATTCAAGTGTGCTAAATCTGCCTAATTGTGGGTCTTTCATTTGGCCTTAAATGTTATATAAATTATCAGACATTTATTAACATACACATTTATAACTTGGCTTACAATAAAGTAAGTTGAATAAAATTTTCAAAATACTCATTTTGCATTATCTATTTTGAACTATCATAGTAAGAACAATCGGCTCTTATCAAAATTTTACAAAATGTATTTTTAAGAGACTTGTACAATGCAAAGATTGTGTACATGTTTTGTTTTAATCAGTAATTGATTATTGAATTGTTATTATTACTATAGGTATATGTTATGTTATATAAAGTGCTTTATTTACATGATATTAAATACATGTAGTTACAGTAATAAACACAGTATTATATTACAGGCCTACTAGATTTCTTTGTATGATCTTTTGGGGGGAATGTGATTAGGCAAGGATGTTCACAATTGATGGACGGAAATTTGATAGCATATAACATACAAATACAATTCGGGAACCAAGAGCTCGTTTGCTAAATTTTGTAGGTTTTGCCTAAACCTATCACTCGTTCGTTGGGGTGTTGACAAAAACATTTTTAGATGCGAAGATATCCTGGACCATAATACCCCTGTCAGCCATTATACTATCCTTTGATTCAAACATATCATTATTATTGACCAATGTGGATCGTTCTATTATTTGTCTGTCACTAGCTGATCCGCCATAACTGTCACTAATATATGACACAAGTCCTCGAGGTGAACAACCGATTATGGTTTTCAGTGTGTTTTTATTTTTATATGTAGAAAATGTCATACTTTGGGCATCAACATTCTGTGGCTTTGAAATAGGAATTTCTGTGGCGTCTAGTACTACACGTGTTGTAGGAAATGCAGATTTAAAGTTACTAGGCATATTCTCTTGCAAAATAGATTTTTCGGGCCAAATATTGATTTCTTTTAATTGGAAGTATAAAAAATTTATCCATACATTAATTTATTGGGAAACGGTACTTTCGCTGACTTTGAAAAAAATACTGAGTTCCAAATCTTCCTTGGCTTGTCTTAATTTCATCAGAGTTAAGAAAATTTGATCCTTAGGTTCCAACAAAGAACACTTATAATTCAAATTAAAAACCACAGGCCCAAGAAGATTAAAGAAAAACATAAAATGATTATAATTATTAAACCCAGAGTAATATTTAATTGCTCTTGGATTTTCACAGAAATTTTCAATGGAGAACTTAGAATTTATATCTGTCAAAAGGTGACATAAAATTTCAACATTATTAATATTATTTTGGGATGGTTCACAATCAACAGGCACTGCGACATCAACACAGGAGTGATCAATTACGATTTCATTGATTACTTCATTCTCATCATTCTCAAAAATTACCGGGTTAACTGGATCTTCAAAGACTCTCTTCAACTTTCTCCTTTGGCAAACAGACTTTTTAAATTTAAATAAAGATGGAACAGCATCCTTTTTCAATCTTTTGCGTTCTCCTAGAATTGAAATCAAAAATCACTATTAGTATTAACCCTTATGGTTGAAAGAATGAATTAAATGAATTAAATGGGGTTTAACGTCCTACTGTTATGCACTTAACCTGAGCTAATGGAAGACGGACATACGCCATACATGTGCTATGAGGGAAATTTTGCCCGGGCAGCGGCGATACGGCCTACTCTTATATCGAATTCCAACTGCCAAGGGATCTTTTATGTGCACTCCAATGTGTACACCGGACCTCGGTTTTTCGTCCCATCCGAACGACTAGGCAGCTGTCCTTGTCAGGCCCTCCTTCTGCATCACTGACAGGAGAAATCATATTGGAAAAACGAGATCAACTTTCTCAGCCAATGCAGGGATCGAACCGAACACCCAACCTCCAGGCTAGCAAACTAGCGCCTTATCAACTTAGCCACCGTGATCCCCCCTTATCAATGTTAGATAATTTTCTTTTGATAACACATGCTCATTCATTTATATAAAATAAGTAGGCCTAGCAATTGCTTGATTCTAAATCTAAGGCCTAATTTGTAGAAATATTAATAGTCAAGAATTTGATATTAAAAATACACACTGCAGATGCATAGTTAGTTAGTAGATTGGGGCCTAAGTGTAATGAAAGTGGAGGATTGCCATGAAATGATAGATAATAATTATTATAAATATAATGCCAAATATTTATCATTGACAGACATTGAAATGGCCCCAGCACCAGGCTAGAGTCTCAATCTTTTGGATGGCGAGTGTTATTTTCTTTTATTTTTTCAATAGACCTAAGAATATATTTTCGTATGGGGATTTGAACAATATTAAACTCTGAATCTCAGTGCAAAGATGATGAACATGTAGGGGCCTAGGTTTTTAATTTTTTTCTTACCGAGAAGTGTACTTGTGTAGTCGTCATTGGTAAAATGATCTTTACATAATTTTCCAGTCTGTTGATCATTCCCGCTTTATGGCAACAATCCATCTCTTTCGCAGAATTAGATCTTTCGGAAAAGTGTGCCCACCTTTTGAGTTTTTGCAGTTTGGTACACAGCAATACTGCGGCATTGTTGTGCGTCGTTAGAGACAACAGGAAGTAGCAGACGATGTTTACATCATAGATCGTATGTTGACATAAGGCCGTGAACTATAACCCATAATTCACGCGCGCCACCTGGTGAGCTCTTCGTCGGCGAACCCCATTGTATTTTTAAAAAAAATAATTAGTTACACTGCGAGAAATGTACTTTAAATGCGACACCGGTCTCTGGCTGCTCCATTAGCCCCCTACATAAACCAAAACAAGCAAAAACTAACCTAATACTGCCAAATAATTATGACATACTACCTAATATAATCAGGTAACAAGCTGCTTTCATAATACAGTCTAAAGATAAACCACGTATTTTTGCACAGGATGTACTTGCAGCACGTGTACTAGGTTTGGGGCTACAAATGAAAACGATCTTTTACCATATCTTGGTTTGAGACGATAAATGTCATTTGAACTACGGACCACTGTGAGCATTTGTTTGTTTTTTAATTAGATGACAAAAATAAGATGGAGCTAAGCCATGAAAACATTTATAAGCAGTTAAAAGAATCTTAAATTGAATACGATATGGAATGGGAAGCCAGTGAAGTTGTTTAAGTATGGGAGTAATATGATCATGTCTTTTCGTAAGGGTAATAAGTCGTGCAGCGGTGTTTTCAACTTTTTGCAATTTGTATATTAATTTATTGGGTAAGCCGAATTAAAAGTATCAAGTCTTGAAGTAATAAAAGCACGAACAAGCGTTTAAGTTGAATTCGGGGAAAGAAATTTACGAATTTTGCCAATATTACGGATATGAAAGTAGCAGGATTTACAAATATTGTTCAGGTGATTAGACATTGTCATTTTACTATCAAAATATGCTCCAATATTGCGAACAGAGTTACTAGGAGTAATTTCATTTCCATCAATCTTAATCGAAGTGGAATCAGTTATGGTGTTGAGGTTATGATTAGATTCAAGCAAAATAAATTCAGTTTTATCACCATTTAAGCATAGACAACTTACAGACATCCATAATGTAATTTCATTGATACACTGCTCAATATTAGATTTGCTCAAAGCATGCTCATTCGCATTTAAAGGATTAAAACTTAAATACAGCTGGGTATCATCAGCATAAATATGATAGCCAAGACCATGTCTTTTAACAACTTTACCAATTGGAGCTGTATAAAGAGTAAATAAAATGGGTCCAAGGACCGACCCTTGTGGTACTCCATATAAATTCTTATGATAGTCTGACGTCACATTACCGATAACAACCCTCTGCTTTCTATCAGTAAGATAACTTTAAAGTAGCTGAAGTGCAGAGCCTTTGACACCAAAGTCTGTCTGAAGTCTTTGTAGCAGGACAGTAGAATCTATTGCTATGTTCACACCTAATGCGCTTTCAAACCGCTTTCCGTAAAACGTCCTACGGAAGGCGCTTTCGTTACCACGGGTGGCGTCACACTACAAATTAAACCGCTTTCGATTCGCATTAAAACACGTCACACTCAATGCGCATTAACAGCGTGCGACATCTATGATAGATCAATGGAACTATCAGATGGGGTGAAGGTCATTCATGCCAATATGGATGCGCAGCACCACTGATGTTATTTGATAAAAATGAAGGTGCTGCCATCTAGAAAATGGCAATATCTCCTGATGTTTTTACAGTGCATGTAAAAGCAGGCCTTTCAATTACATCATTACCACACCGTTATACGGTGTAGGAATTGTGGATGTCCTCCATATAGGCCATGAAAAAATTTCCCCAAAATAGAAAAAGGGGTAATATGACCCCCCCCCCCCCCGAAGCGTTTTTTGCCACCTAGAATGATGAAATCTCATCCTAAATGGCCTAATTTGATACTTTTCATCCTAAAGTTATGAGTTTTCAGGTGTATGTGCATGTCAGTCAATAAGGACGTCGATATTCAGGCAAATTGGCACAAGCTAAAAAGACGAAAAAAACATGTCCCACAAATAGGCTAAAAAATACAGTGTGTAGAGGGCTCCGTGTACTGCACTGCGCAAGCGCTGTTCGATCTCAACGCGCTGAATGCTTAACGCGAATTAAAGTGGGTCACACTTGTAATTGTGATGCGCGTCAGTTATATCGTTTCAGCCAATGCGCATTAGAAATGCGGTTTCGCTAAAGCGGCTTAGTTTTGGTTTAATGCGCATTGAGTGTGACGCGTTTTAGCGACTTAAGGCTTTAATGCGCATTCGATGCGCATTAAAAGGCTAGTGTGAACACAGCATCAGGTGTTAAAGGCTGCGGACAAATCTAAAAGTACTAAAAGAACACAGTTTCTATTGTCTATTGACCTTAATATATCATCTTGCACTTTGATGAGCGCCGTCTCAACACGTGAAACTTGCGATATGCACTCTGTAGACTATCATGAAGGTTGTGTCAATATGTTCAATCAGTTGTTTGGCTATACATATTCAAAAATTTTGGAGATAAAACTTAATTTTTTTTAGCACATTTCTATCTAAAGTTGATATTTTAATAACTGGAACGACACTAGCAACTTTAAAACAATCGGGTACTTTTCTTTCTAGGATACAAGAATTTATGATATGAGCAATCACAGGTAAGAATGAATTAAGGTTTTCTTTAGTAAAGATGTGGTCAAGAAGGCCTGACGATTTAATAATATCTGACACAACAGATTCGCTAACTAAATCGAAATTGTCAATGCACACTTCCGTTGGCGTCTCATATTTGGGTACAGAATCACAAGAATTGTTACATTTATCAAGTTCTGATCGTATAAGTGTTATTTTATCGGAGAAGAAGTTTGCAAACTCTATTATCAGTGCAATCAGGGAACACAACAGTCAAGGAGGAATGATCATCAGTTTATTAACAACACAGAATAGTTTTTTTCTGTTTGTTGGCACTATTTTGAATTTTTTCATTGTAGAAGGAAACTTTTAATTGTTCAATGATATATTTGACTTTTTATATGAAGGGAGGTCTCACGCCACTTTTTCTCAGCTTTTCTGTGTTTTTGTTTTGCTTCAGCTATTTGATGGTTACTCCACTCATTTCCTGGTTAGTGGTTAGCGGAACTAGATCGTCAATGATCTTTCTCAGTGTTGTATCATACAAATCAGCTTTTACATTCACATCACATAATTCACGGATGTCGGAAAAGTTTGATGTACCAATTGTTCCACAAAAGGTATCGTTGCTTACAGATTTGAATTTACGAAACGATATTGTTTTCTTGTCTAAAGGCGACTTCTTCGTTAGAATTTCAAAGGTGATAGGAAAATGGTCTGAAAGTAACGTGTCTTCCACCAGTACATCATGTATATGTATTTCATCTTGGCGTGTAATGACAAAATCAAGAAGATGACCTTTATTATGTGTCTTTTTGTTGACATGCTGTTGAAGATTGTAGGTAAGCAATACTTCCCGAAAGCGATTACTCAGTGGGTCAGAACTGTTTTCAAAGTGAATATTAAAATCGCCAAGTATCAACAAGTCGCCTTTTGACATTAAATTTGTTTCAAGAAGTGATGTAAATTCCTCAAAAAAGTCATTATTATACTTAACAGTTGTAGAGATTTGTTCAGGTTCGATATCAAACAATCAAGGCACTACCTCATTTGATTGCAAAGATATTTTTAAAGTTGACTTGTAGACAAGTCCAACGCCACCACCCCTAGACGCACGTGGGATGTGAAGAAAGCTGTAGCCTTCTGGAAGTATAGCCGAAATGGTCACTGAATCTGAGTTCTGGCTAAGCCATGTTTCAGTAATCGAGCACAGATCTAATTCTTCATCCACAATAAAATGATTTATGTCACTGGTTTTATTCCTAACAGATCTAGCATTAATTAATCCTGCTTTTAAATATGTGCTAGACTGATATGAAACTGAAGATCTGGACATTGGAACTCTAATTAAGTTGTTTAGTACAAGTTGACCTCTTGGCTGACTGCTCTGTCTGTTAGAGATGAGTACAGGAATACCATAGATATTCTTTCGTCTGTTAGGTTTCTGTCTTAAAATTTGGGAAACGGATTGTTTAATATTACTATTATCTTCTAAAGTTGTATTCCTGAGATTAGTATACAATGAATGGTTATCATCACATTTCACTACCCCAAATTGCTGATCGTGTACTGTGATATTTGTCAGAATATTATAATTAACACCTCTATTGTATTTATGGAGTGAATCCTGTCTAGTAGATGTTGTTAAAGTTCTAATTGGTCTTTGTTTATTGCGTCCCGCTCTAACACCCCTCTTTGTCTTAGGTTTCACTAGTTGATTGTCTTCGAACAAAGAGTTAACACAAGGGATTTCAACCATGGTACAATGGGAACCAGATTCAGTTGAAAAAGTCAAATATATAAATATAAAACCTGGAAAAAACTGCATAATTTCACGAAAAATTGCAAAATTTCCACACACATATAATCCAAAAAAGTCTGCATACAGATTGATGCTGAAACGCTCATACATCAGAGGCGCCATATCTGGTATTGTTTGTGTGTACTAGATCGCCAACTCCCGACGATGAGTTCTGAAGCTGTCCCTGAAATCTTTCCTCAACAAGGGCTTTCCGGATAAGTGACACACCAGGAGTTGAAGTTTCTTGTACATTGGATGGGGTATGTCTGGTTCTTGTAAGAGTTTCCTCCCCTTTGGTAATAACACAGGACTGTCTATCAGTAATCTCAATAGCATGGGAGGAAGAATATAATAATTATCCTGCCATTCTCATATTTGGGTACAGAATCACAAGAATTGTTACATTTATCAAGTTCTGATCGTATAAGTGTTATTTTATCGGAGAAGAAGTTTGCAAACTCTTCTGAGACCAAACCTGGGTTGCCCAGAAAGGAGCGATTACAATCCCTGTAACTCTGTCCCTTTCGATCTTCTGTAGAGCCTGGGTTAATACACTGAAGGGAGGAACATATAAAAATTATCCTGCCATTCTAATGAAAATGCATCAATGGCCATTGCATTTGGGTCTGGTCTACATATCTATCAAATTGTGTATTAATGCGTGATGCAAAGAGATCAATATCTGGAGAAACCTGCAGCATTTCCAGTGCACTTTGCAACAAAACACTGTTAAGTTTCCATTCTTTTTCTCGACGATTAATACGAGATTCCCCTGTCAGCAATGGTATTCTCAACACCAGGGACATGCGCTGCAGACAGCCAAATTCCATGTAAAATACAGAATCCCCAAATTTCTCTTGTTAACGAATTGCATAATTGAGAATGGCTGTTACCCATATAATTAATACAAGCAACGCCCGTGGTGAGAGCTTTCAATCGGTGTCAAATTACCACCTGTATTGGAATTACAATTGCACCCCCCCCCCATTTTTGGCTTGAATCAGTGAAAATTGTTTCCTGTGGCAAGCCATGATCAATTAAATCATATTCAATTTTTATATTTTCGATCCACCATTTTATATCCTTTTTAGATAAATCTGATAGGAGCATTATTGCCTCAAAATTACCTTTGTTAATTTTTAACGCTGCAGATTTCTCCATTTCCTAAATTCGGAAATATAAGGGTCCATACCTAGTCCCCGGAAAACTTGAAGTCATTAGACCTAAAACAACAGAAACATCTCTTATAGTATTTTTATCTGAAGACAATAATTTTTTACAAGCTAATTTTACTTTTTCTGCCTTCTCTGTTAGTTTAACTGTCATATTAAATGAGTCCAAGCTGAACCCCAAGAAAATTAAATTTTGCGTGGGTTTGAAGATTGATTTTAAAGGATGTACCACAAATCCAAGGGAATCAAATAAATACACAGTATCCAGCACATTATTCAAACAATCCTATGGGGTGTTGCCCTGTAAATAGCTGTCATCCAAATAAGGTCAAACAAATGACCTAAAGACCTTAAATTGGCAAAAACTGGCTGTAAAAGCTTTGAAAATTTTCGAGGACAGCATACCAAACCATGGAGAAATACCTTGTATTGATACAATTGAGATTCCCAATAAAGTGTGAGCAGTTTCCTATGCTATGGGGCCACAGGGCATGAATAATATGCATCCTTCAAATCTATGGATGCCATCCAGCAATTAGGTTTCATCATTTTTTCAGCTGACAAGAGAGACTCCATTTTAAAGAAAGTGTTTATAATGAATGAATGAATGAAATGGGGTTTAACGTCCTACGCTTAAGCACCTAACCCGGGCTAATTGAAGACGGGCATACGTCATACAGTGTGCTATGAGGGACATTTTTTGCCCGGGCAACGGCGCTACGGCCTACTCTTAAATCGAATTCCAACTGCCAAGGTGTCTTTTACGTGCACTCCAATGTGTACACGGGACCTCGGTTTTACGTCCCATCCGAACGACTAGGCAGCTAACCTTGTCAGGCCCTCCTTCTGCGTCACTGACAAGGGGAAATCACGCCGGAAAATCGAGATGAACTTTCTCGGCCTATGCAGGGATCGAACACTCGACCTCCAGGCTATCGAAGGAGGTGTTTATATTCTACTAGTTTATTTAAAGGTTTAAAATTTAGAATAACTCTTAAGGAATTATCCTTCTTTTTGCGAGTAAAGATATTACAAATATATTTGCCCTTTTCATGTTCTACTTTCTCAAGAACTTGTTTTCCCAACAATTTACTAATTTCCTGATCAATAGCAAGAGCTTCCGGGTCACTAAACCTTATAGGAACCGGTGTATAATTTTGAATTGGGTGGGACCTCGTCAAACGAAATATGTGTACACAGTATCTAAAATTTCTGCATCATTAGTTAATTTATTCCAAACGTCGTAATAATTAGCAATTTGTCCCCCAGAAAACGACTCGGTTTTTGGATTTAAATAATCGAGTAGAAACTACAAATTATTATTAATAAGTACCTCGTTTAAGCAATTATCTAATGAAGCTCTTTTTCTTTACTCATTCCCTTCCTCTGTCTTGAAAAGGACGATTTCCAAAACGTTGAAATCGAGTTCGGTCAGCATTCGTAAAGTGAGAGTTATCTCTCTTTTGTTTATGTTGAGTAACAAACTACCCGATCATACCAGTCTCTCTGGCTTCTTTCATTTCTTTCTGCAAGTCGTCCCCAAATGTTGTTGAATAGTTGCCCTAATATAATCTCTGCGTCGGAGAGTGAGGTCGTAATTTGCTTGCCCGAGAATAGCAACAGAATCCATTAATTTTGGCACCATTTCCTCACTATAGGACGTGTCATATAATAATAATCGCTTCATTTTACAAGGGTAGCAAATTAGGCCTGAGGCCTTTTTCCAATTTGGCCCTTGGCGCAGATCGTGCGAATGATTTTGATCATTACTGCAGGAAGAAATCGAAGAACTCGGAGGAAACCTGCCTGATCGGACGGGAGACCGAATATCCCTCTCACTTACAATGATAAAGTTCTTGCCCTGAGCTGGGATTGAACCCTGGTTGCATTGGTGAGAAGCCGCCTCTCTATCGCCACGGCTATCCGACCAGCTTTGTTGTTATTTATTTGAGTAGCCAGAAATTCTATGGATTCGATAATGGCAGCATTTGCCGCAACTATCAATTTCTGTACATTTGTCAAACCATGTCTGCTCCTTTGGGAAATTTACCGTCGATACCAAAGTTACATTGTGTTTCAAGTGGATTCGTTCATGAAACGAAAAATACATTATCTATTAAAGGGTTTAGTGTTATCAGAAATGCAGAACTTGCAGTATTTCGTTTCATGCACCAGTGTGAGTATGCTGTCGACTTGTCAATTTTTGCTGAGCAATATCGTACCGATTCATACATAAACATCACTTGTCAATTCTGGAAAACTTTAAATCGAATGCAGAACAATATCATACCGATTCATACGTAAACATTCATTTATAAATTTAATTTCTCATTTATGGGAGGGAAGATGACGTATAAAACATTGGTTTTATTTGTGCTTTGTTGCTAAACGTAACAAATAATGAGCTACGTGTGCACACTGTGTAAACATGTAGATACTAATAAATGACTTTAAAACCAAAAGTATTGACTGCATTTTAAGGGTGAAAATAAGGCCCTTTGTAACTGACATTGTTAGACTCAAATATGTGTATAATATGTGTTCTGTTAAAAATATTTATTATGGCCTGACATCGTTATTAATAAAAACTTATACTGTTATCTAATCATTTGGTTTGAACAGAGGCTAGCAGTGATGGAGATGGTGATTTGATACAGGCACAATTGAGGACTAATATGGCGCAACCAATCAGATTGTTTGAAATACCAACTATATGGTGAATCATTTAGAAAATTAATGTGCGGAGTGGAGAACCCTAACCCAACATTTCCAGTGATACGGACGGTTACGAAATAATCAAATAGTTCTACCGCCTCCAGGTTGTTTTGTATTTACGTATTAAATGGCGGAGAGTGCAATATCTCACTGGGTCTATTCCAGTCAAGGTGGAAATGAGAATATCTCTTGTATTTACAAGAGCGCGCGAAGTGGTGTAATCTTTTATTATTAGTGACAATTTGTTAAACGTTTAAAAAAAACCCAGGTTTTAACTGACTGTATAAACCCTTTAACATGTCCATAATCTTTTTTATGTATGATTTACATTGTAACTTCGTAAAGTGCCCCTTATAATAATAATAATACACGTGAAGGTTTATGTGGAGTAGACAGCCATCAGACAGTCAGATTTGGTTTTTTTTTTCAATGTTATCAATGTTTATGATAATGCAGAACGTTAAAAGTGTTCATTATGGCCTGACATTAATGTCGGTGATTGCGTTCGTGAGGGTGATTGCGTTCTTGATATTTCCTAGTCCTACGAAGTGTTCGTGTGATTGTCTGCATGAAATTAGATAAATTATCAAAATGTCATATATTTCATTTTCTGACAATTTGGAGATCATTATGATCCAAAAGCAATTCACAACTTTATTGGGTCTTTTTGTCTGTTGTCGCCAATTTCTATTTTATCAGAGTAAAATTTAATTTTTTTAAAGATTTGTAAATCTGATTTTTATTGTCATGTAGTAGATTTGTTTTCCGCCACAGATGTTCAGCCTTATTACGGTCCCATTTGCCTTCTAAAATACGTATTGACACGAATCGTGAATGCTTTCGTGAGTCCAAAATCTCAGGTCGCCTTCTATTGTATATCTTGACTACGTTGAATGTCATTGAAATCAGAGTTGACTTTATTGAATTTATTGGTGTTGTGGTTTCTGATTCTTAAGATTAAAACTTGCCGGGAAATGTCATAGACAGAAAGAAAAATATGTCTACCGTTTAGAGTCGAAGAAAGAAACATGTTATGTAAGAAATCTTTTTCAACAATGTGTATGTGTATATGTGTTCTGTTAAAAATATTTTTTATGGCCTGACATCGTTATTAATAAAACTGATACTGTTATCTAATCATTTGGTTTGAGCGGCAGCTAGCACTGATGGAGATAGTGATCTGATACAGGCACAATCGAAGACTAATATGGCCTAACCAATCAAATTGTTTGAAATACCAACTAAATGGCCGAGTTTCTGTCCGGATAATCGCCCTTATTGCTGTCTATCGCCATTTACGAGACAACCACTTACAAGATCGCTCGAATTTTTTTGTTATGTCTTTTTTGTAAATCATTTTAGTGAAGCCTATACTAAAACAGGCCCGGGACTGTACAGCGCAGTGGACGCTTACGGCTGGCCCCCGGATCCATTCACTTGATTTGATAATTGTTTAGTCTTTGCAATGTCTGTTTTCTGTCTATGTCCGCAGGTTTCCTTGTAGATTTTATGTTTGTTGGTTTGTTTTGCGTGTAGTGCAGTCCTCCTGCATTTACTATTAGAGTAGAGTTTTAGCCCTTCGTACTGCAGAATGTTCTCGTTGTCGGGCTTTGCTCCTGTTTGCTCACTACATGTATTATTTTAGCGTTTTACGAGTTTCTGTCCGGATTATCGCCCTTATTGTTAAAATAATTTGACGTTCTAACACCTGACGTCAACTGGCTGCCTATCGCCATTTAAGAGACGACCACTTACTAGATCGGTCGAAATTTTTTTGTTACGTCTTTTTTGTAAATCATTTTAGTGAAGCCTATACTAAAACAGGCCCGGGACTGTACAGCGCAGTGGACGCTTACGGCTGGCCCCCGGATCCATTCACTTGATTTGATAATTGTTTAGTTTTTGCAATGTCTGTTTTCTGTCTTGTCCACAGGTTTATCTTGTAGATGTTTTGTTTTTTTGTTTGTTTCGCGTGTAGCGCAGTCCTCCTGCATTTACTATTAGAGTAGAGTTTTAGCCCCTCGTACTGCAGAATGTTCTCATTGTCGGGCTTTGCTCCTGTTTGCTCACTACATTTATTAAATTTAGCGTTTTCCGAGTTTCTGTCCGGATTATCGTCCTTATTGTTAAAATAATTTGACGTTCTAGCACCTGACGTCAATTGGCTGCCTATCGCCATTTAAGAGACGACCACTTACAAGATCGGTCGTATATTTTTTTTGTTACGTCTTTTTTGTAAATCATTTTAGTGAAGCCTGTACTAAAACAGGCCCGGACTGTACAGCGCAGTGGATGCTTACGGCTGGCCCCCGGATCCATTCACTTGATTTGATAATTGTTTTTGCAATGTCTGTTTTCTGTCTGTCCGCAGATTTATCTTGTAGATTTTTTGTTTGTTTGTTTGTTTTGCGTGTAGTGCAGTCCTCCTGCATTTGCTATTAGAGTAGAGTTTTAGCCCCTCGTACTGCAGAATGTTCTCGTTGTCGGGCTTTGCTCCTGTTTGCTCACTACATTTATTATTTTAGCGTTTTCCGAGTTTCAGTTATTGTTAAAATAATTTGATGTTCTAACACCTGACGTCAATTGGCTGCCTATCGCCATTTAAGAGACGACCATTTACAAGATCGGTCGTATATTTTTTTGTTACGTCTTTTTTGTAAATCATTTTAGTAAAGCCTGTACTAAAACAGGCCCGGGACTGTACAGCGCAGTGGACGCTTACGACTGGCCCCCGGATCCATTCACTTGATTTGATAATTGTTTAGTTTTTGCAATGTCTGTTTTTGGTTGTAGACTTTTTGTTTGTTTGTTTGTTTGGAGTTACCATTAGTAACTCCTATGATAACAATATTTATAGTTAAATTTGATAATAGGCCTATGCCTGTTGGTTTTTATGCCAAATTGACATTTTACTTTAAAATTGCAACAATTTTGTTCCAAAAATGAATGCACCATTATTTTTTTAAATTTATTTATGGATAGCCTAGAGCATAGGGCTACTCATTTGGATATCAGGGCTCATACAGTCATAAGTTCCATTACTGATTGAATTAGATCTATACCAATATAATTCTAATAGTATACTAATACTTACATGTTTTTGATTTTGAATATTATGAATTACATTAAGGTTGAGACTTATAATTACACCCTTGGCTTTAGGAAGTGGACCTTTGAAAATGAAAAAAATCATAACATCCTTTGGCAACAAGTTCAAGGAGAAATGAAAAAATTGGGGATTTCTTCCTCTTTAACTGTTAATCAAATTGTCAATAAATGGAATTCATTAAAAAAGAGATACAAAAAAGTTAAAGATAACAGTTCCAAAACAGGAAGTGCAAAAATGAACTTCCAGTATCTTGATGAATTCGAAAATATATTCTGTGACCGAGCATCAACAATTCCCAGTTACACAAGTGATACACTCACAGTTAAATACAATGATTCTTCTTCAAGCAGTACGTGTACATCTGCATCAACTTCAAATGACAGTATTGATAATTGTTACCTGTCTATATCAGATGATGATGACATAACACCAGTAAAGAAAAGGAAAACTGACTCATCAAAAACATGTAATAAACCAATAGAAAGTTCCAGGGCAAACAGGGGATTACGCAATACTCAATTAGAACTAATGACCGAGATGAAGGATTTGAGTAAAAAAATGGCCTCCGAAACAAAACTTATGCACGACGACAAAATGGTCAGAATGGATCGTTTTCTGGACCTATTCGAAAAATCTCTTAAAAAGTGACTTAGTCCCCCTAACAATTTGTTGTGTTAGTAATAAGTGCAGGTTCAACAAGTGTGTGGGCTACTAACAATATTTTTTACCCAAAAATGTATCTGTCAGATAGACAGTTTAATGGTTTGTTATAAATTTGCTAATTTTAAGCTTTAAATTGGTAAACTTTACAGAAAACAAAATAACTGGGTTTTTTTACTATTATTAAATGTGTCTGTCGAATAGACAGTTTAATGATTTATTATTTGGTAATGTAATGCTTTAAATTGGTAAACTTACTAAAAACAAAGTAATTGTTTTTTTACACCCACAATTTCACATGGACGTACATGTATTGTCATTGTTCCAGTCTACATGCTCATTTAGATTTTGTTTGACATCACTCTTCAGGACAAAATGTATTTCTGGTTTTGACGAAAAACTTGAAATATTTGATTAAATCCACAGATCTGGGTTCCTTTCAATATTGGTGTCGATCGGACTGAACTTCATGGATTATGGCCCCTGATTGTCTGACACACTCACGTTTTTAGCTTGTTCTCTCGCTGTCCACCTTTTGCAAAATGTGGGCATATCTTTCTTGATAGCCGCTTCTTTAGTATTTCATGTATCTGTCGGGAGACAGTTAATGATATTTACATGTATTTTCTTATGTTCTGTTATAAATCAGTACAGTTGCATAGAAAAAAAACAACAAAAATGTTTTTATAGTATTACATGTATCTGAGAGACAGTTGAAAGTAATATGCATTAGCTTCAAATGTTATATATCATTATTTAGACATTTATTGACATGATAAGACTAAAATCAACTCTCTAGAACATCGGATCACACAGATGTAAAAATTAAAAAAAATTCCATTATGATTGAATTTAAAATTGGAGAGGCTTCCAGTAATGTTGCCAAGGCAATAAACAAGTAAGATTTCAAATTATCATAACGCCACCAAGAATAAAGTAAGTTAAATGAAATTTTGAATATATAATTTTTTATTTCTTTAATTTTGGAATTATAAAAGATAATCGTCAGCTCTTATCTAAATCTTATAAAACGCATCTTTGGTGGTTTATTTTTTGCTCATGTTATGTTTTAAATCCGTTCTCAATAGTTTACTTATTTTTGTTATGCTATAATATTTATTAATTTATCAATATATTTGTTGTCATTGATTTGTTTTTATAATTATAATCTAGACGAGATGGATCTCTAATGTTGTTATGATAAAATTGATTTTCAATTCTATTGTGTTATTGTAGTTAATTCCAGTTTAATAGGGATAACGGTATAGGGATAACTCACGACTGCAAGAAAGCAGATTAAGTCAAAAGCTAAAAGAAAAGTATTGTCAAGATTATTGAATATCCCCCATTGAAAAGTTTAGTTTTAGAGGAACCCATACTTCTTATTTTTAGCTCCAAATAGAATGCTATAGTAAAGAAGAACAAATGACATCTTTTTCTTTTTACTTTCAGAGCATTTTACTTTTTAGTAAGGTTACTGATTCCACTCATTAATCTCACAAGAGCTTTAAAATCGGGAATAAACTTTGACTTAATGATCTTCTTGAGTTTATAAGGATTTGCTGGTTTGGCACGACCCCACCCACCCCCTTATGTCAGTGGTGCCAGAAGATAAATGGCCTGGCAAAGGCAAAGTATAGTTGGTTGGATGGGATGGAAAAGTCCTGGCCCCAAGTTCACGAAGCATTCTCAGACTTAAGTTGAGAATTTACTCCAACTTTCAATCAGTTTTAAGAAACATCTTTGATCCAGAAACACAAAACTTTGCATATAGTTTTATATTGATGTATTTGATACATTGAAACAAAAGTTTTATAAAGGGCTATACTTTATTTCAAATAAGGCGAACAATTTTGAGTAAATTCTTGACTCAAGTCTGAGAAGGCTTTGTGAACTCAGGGCATATTGTGCATGTAAATAGGCCTTGGTAGTTGGAATTCGATATAAGATAAGGTTCAAGTGTCACTATTCTGGCCAAATTTCCCTCACAGCACACTGCATGGCCTAGGCATAACATAGGGGACATTAAACCCGATTTCATTTATCACAAACTCTATATGTGTCATTAAGTGTCAGAGGAATTAAACAAGTCAACTGGTGATAAATTGATTTATTGTAACACCCACCCCCCCCCATCAAATTGTCAATGCTTATTGGTTTACAGGAATGCGCATTCTTTTAATCCAAGTAAGTAATTATTGTTTATATTGGCCTGTGACTGTGGCATAATGTACGTTGTTGACTTTGGTGTTACGATCACGGTCTTTGTACCATAATTTAGTCTATACACCAATTTGACACATAGAATGGGAGCTTGTTTGTATTTTGTTAGTACCGGTAGTTAAGTTTCAAACACACGAACTAGTCGATCTCTTATAGCTATACCATCATTGTTATTCCGTATACCAAAATTCTGTATATGTCCTTGTTCATCATTAAATTCTAAATATTCAAGTTCTTCTTGATTTGCTATGCACACATTGTGTAAAACACAAGCTGCAATAACAATTTTGGTAGCAGTTTCTACTTTGTAAACGTGAACACATCTCAAACGTCTGAAACGACCCTTTACAATGTCCTATCACACGTTCAACCAATTGTCGCATTGATGACAAACATCTATTAAATTGACGTTGAGGCAATGTGAGTCTTCCATTATCTTTCATCACAGAAACAAGCCAGCGCCTAAGAGGATAAGCTGAATCTCCAATTAAAATTTTTCCATGACCAAACAATTCTCCCATCTCGGCCTTATTATAAAGTGCACTGTTACTGAGTACTCTTGCATCATTAACACAACCCGGCCAACCTGCATTTGCATTGATGATTTTCATAAAAGGATCAACGACTATCTGAAATGGGAAAAGTAGGAACAAGTTCAGGCTTTGTCTCTATCGTTGTGGGATCAATTCATAGGAATGAGTTTCAAATTATACCAAATCAGAGTATAGATATTTTTAATCAGAATCTTATTAAATTATAATTAATTGGGCTTGGGTGTTCACTCTTGAGATATGAAACTATAAAAAATAGAATAGAATCAACTGTTAATTGGGTATATTTTTTATTGTCTTTTGGCACAATTGATGGTGTAGAAAATTAGGTAAAAATAAATACCTGTAACTGAATAGATGGGTATATCTTTCTGTTTATATAATCTTGATCTTCCTTGAATCTATGGTTAAGCCTTATATGTGTTCCGTCGATGTAACCAATGACACCCTCTATCCTAAATTCATTTTGAACATTCCTTGAACTCCTTTTCTGTTCCTCTAACGTTGGCCATTGGATAAACTGAAAGCAGAACATTTGAATTGCCATTATTTCTAGAATTAACCATTATGCATTGCAAATAATAAAAACAATTAATGGACAATGTAGAACATGAATGTCAATTATAAGTCAGATATAGTGAGAATAGGACCATTTCCTTACTTTCTAAATATGTTATAAACATCATAATACTATTTATTTATAATATTTAAAGTTTTTATTATGAAATATGAAACAGAATATAAATAGGGATTTAGAAGTCCAGAAGCGTACCAGGTTAGAATTTTCTTCCATAACATCAAGTAATTGGATTATAATTTTATGTGTGGTAGAGATGGAAATTCCAAATAGATGTGCAATTTCTCTCATAGATTCTTGAGTAGCCATATACCAGACAAAAATTAATAACATTTTTTCTGGTGGTACTTGAGCATCACCACCAACAGTTGTTGCTGTTAAGCGATCTCTTAGCTTTTCCAAAAGAAAATAAAAAGACTCTTTTGACAACCGGTAATGGTATCTGAAGCAAAACAAAAATCATATAATTAAAAAACTTATAATAATAATACAACTAGATCATGAGAAACCGTGGTGCCATGTTATGCCATGTACACATTGGCATGCCCATAAAAGATTCCCTGGCAGTTGGAATTTGATATAATAATTATGTCGTAGGTCATAGTGCCGCTGACAGGGCAAAATTAACTTACTAAAGCTCGTCTTCACTGGCCAAGTAGGAGCAAAACAATTAGACATTATAATATGAAGTTTGTCCAGGTAACATTAGACTAGTTACAATTATGCAACTTTGGATATTTGGTTGATTAATGTTTATTTTATTTTCTGGGGATAACTCTTGTTGTTGAGGGTATTCATTCATTGGCAGACTTACTTGAAATCGTCGGTGTCATATTCTGGCACAGTTTTTTCAGCATAGTCCGAAACTTTTGGCAAATGTTCCGGGAACTGGTCTACAAAGAAAATTGGTTTGGTTGTTTCAAAGTTTTGAGAAAGCAAACTTTCGTTGTCGTCAATTAACAGGTTTTGAATCACCTCATTGAAAAGCACGGCGTCCATTTTGATGACTATGATCGAACTAGCTTCCGTTCGGGCCAGTGAACTATACTTGGTCGAATCGTCGCGACCATCCAAGTGCACCCGAAGGCGACCCAGGTTGTTTTGTATTTACGTTGAAATGGCGGAGAGTGCAATATCTCACTGGGTCTCTCCAGTCAAGGTGGAAATGAGAATATCTCTTGCATTTATAAGAGCGCACGAAGTGGTGTAATCTTTTATTATTAGTGACAATTTGTTAAACGTTTAAAAAAAAACTTCATAAAGTGCCCCTAATAATAATAATAATACACGTGAAGGTTTATGTGGAGTAGACAGCCATCAGACAGTCAGATTTGTTTTTTTTTTCAATGTTATCAATGTTTATGATAATATGTTCTGCAGAACGTTAAAAGTGTTCATTATGGCCTGACATTTATGTCGGTGAGTGCGTTCGTGAGTGTGGTTGCGTTCTTGATATTTCCTAGTCCTACGAAGTGTTCGTGTGATTGTCCGCATGAAATTAGATAAATTATCAAAATGTCATATATTTCATTTTCTGACAATTTGGAGATCATTATGATCAAAAAGGCATTTCACAACTTTATTGGGTCTTTTTTTCTGTTTTCGCCATTTTCTATTTGATCAGAGTAAAATTTAATTTTTTTAAAGATTTGTAAATCTGATTTTTATTGTCATGTAGATTTGTTTTCCGCCACAGATGTTCAGCCTTATTACGGTCCCATTTGCCTTCTAAAATACGTATTGACACGAATAGTGAATGCTTTCGTGAGTCCAAAATCTCAGGTCGCCTTATTACGGTCCCTTTTGCCTTCTAAAATAGAATCATTAAACGTATTGGCACACGTGAGTCCAAAATCTCAGCAAGCTTAGAGTGGGATTGGGTTGCCTTGACTACGTTGAATGTCATTGAAATCAGAGTTGACTATTTCCGCTTTGAATTTATTGGTGTTGTTACAGTCATTCTTGCTGGTTGTGGTTTCTGGATCTTAAGATTAAAACTTGCCGGGAAATGTCATTGACAGAAAGAAGAATATGTCTACCGTTTTGAGTCGAAGAAAGAAACATGTTATGTAAGAGATCTTTTTCAACAATTTCAAACGTTCATGACGGATTTTCGTACACTTAATAGATGACTTAAATATAAGTGTATTACACCTCTTCTACGTGAACCTCTATGGTAAAATGCTGTATAGAGAATATCCATCGGGTACTAAAGCTGCGGATGTCATTATTCAGCCACGTTTCTGTTATTCCACAAATATCAATTGACTTTTTCCGCTTTGAATTTATTGGTGTTGTTACAGTCTATCTTGTTGGTTGTGGTTTCTGGATCTTAAGATTAAAACTTGCCGGGAAATGTCAGAGAATATGTCCACCGTTTTGAGTCGAAGAAAGAAACATGTTATGTAAGAGATCCTATTTCAACAATTTCAAACGTTCATGACGGATTTTCTTACATTTATAGGTGACTTAAATATAAGTGTTTACACCTCTTCTAGGGTATAAAATGCTGTATAGAATATCCATCGGGTACTATAGCTGCGGTTGTCATTATTCAGCCACGTTATTCCACAAATATCAATTGAATTATCAATAATATAATCAGATAAAATTGTTGTTTTATTCTTTACATATCTAGCAATTATTTAATACTAAACGAAGTTGTTAAAACTAACGCTTCATTTTCGACCGCATTTGTAATTTGTATAAGATTGTTGTTTGTCTTCTGTTTAGTTCTAAAAATTTTGATCTGTTCGTGATTTTTGAGTTTGGGTTGAGCTGGATGAGATTGCTATGATTAATGTTTAAATTCAGTGGGTTAGTGTTTAAAGGTTCATATGATCTGTTGGTGTTTATGTTTACCAATGGTCAATTTAGTCAATATATAAATCGTTATTTCCGGTGTTTATAAGAAACTGTTACTGTTATCTAAGAAGAAAGGCTGTGAACTGATTGAATCACTTGTATTCATATGATCTGTTGGTGTTTATGTTTACCAATGGTCAATTTAGTCAATATATAAATCGTTATTTCAGGTGTTTATAAGAAACTGTTACTGTTATCTAAGAAGAAAGGCTGTGAACTGATTGAATCACATGTATTGGGCAGTTTAACAGAAACCCCCGATACCACTCTTGTTGTAACTGAATAATATGTCCCGATCTTTATTCTGGCCAACAAATTTCATCTTAACACACCTAATTTTAAAAATTGGAAAAATTCAACTTCATGCCGTTACATAGTTTGAAAGGCTTTACGTAAACACTTTGAAATGCAACTCGGATTTAAACATATTTTCGAACTCTCTGGACAAGTAAGATAGGTTGTAATGGATAATTTACACAAACAGGTAGGACACTTAAACATCCTAAACATCTAGTAGTTAGAATAAGGCTATTTTTTTTCTCGACCTCTCAAGCCAGCAAGAGTGTTATTGTCCCTTTAATATTGAATCGTCCAATGGTCAAATCATGTTTAATAATATTATCCTTCGTGAAACAGAACATGTCTTCAGCGACTTATGGGTAAACAGTTCTGTAGAAGAGTACAGTTTGTCTCAAGAAGATAAACGGGGCTAGGGTTGTTTAGTAATCAAACGCATTAGATTGCCAAAGAAAGATAATGATTACTAGTCAAAAATATGGTGAACATTACAATTCGTTTATAGACAATGAATAATCGGTAGACGGTCGTGCAAGTCAGATCATAGAATGTACCACCCGCGTAAAATTGATCAATTATACATGTAGTATTCGACGCAAGTTCTCATTTAAATGGTCATATCCTAAAAATCAACTCTAACAAGGTCCTAATTAAACAAACTCTTTAATAGGTGGGCTAGCGCGGTTTCGAGATGAACATCTTACCTTTGTATAGAGGGTATATTTCAAGATCAGAACATCGGCGGGAATATCTAAGCAGACATATGTTATCATTCCACGGTTGACTAATTTGTTAATCAGGGAACTCAAAACTAAATCGGACACAGTTATTTGTCACCAATCACGTTCATTTGAAATATGTAAATACTAAAGAAAAGCCAGGAGACTGGAAACGAGAAATCATTCTGTCGCTCTAAGGCGAAGTTTCCGTTCGCAATAACGATAATAATTTGGAATTGAAAACAGTAACGAAATTATGATATTAACTTACACGGTGAAGAGACTGGTCGAGGGCCTTTCTCAGATTTATACAAGCAAAAACATGCTGTTGCTGTATTCTTAAAATAATGAAGCCGTCGATACCAAAGGTTTTACATTGGGTTTCAAAGTGGATTCGTTTATGAAACGAAAAAAACATCATCTATAACAAGGATTTAGTGTTATCAGAAATGCAGAACTTGCAGTATTCGTTTCATGCACCAGTGTGACTTTAAAACCAAAAAGTGACATCGTGGCGCATCCCAGTGTAAAATTGACTGCATTTTAGTCTGCAAATGACAAAGGGTATAAATAAGGCCCTTGTAACAGACATTGTTAGACTCAAATTAAATGTATATGTGTATATGTGTTCTGTTAAAAATATTTTTTTATGGTTCTGACATCGTTATTCATAAAAAAAAGTGTTATCTAATCATTTGGTTTGGGCGGCAGCTAGCAGTGATGGAGATAGTGATCTGATACAGGCACAATCGAGGATTTATATGGCGCAACCAATCAGATTGTTTGTAATACCAACTAAATGGTGAATCATTTAGAAAATTAATGTGCCCTAACCCATTTATTTCAAGTGATATGGACGGTTACGAACCAATCAAATAGTTCTACCGCCTCCAGGTTGTTTTGTTTTTACGTTGAAATGGCGGAGAGTGCAATATCTCAGTGGGTCTCTTCCAGTCAAGGTAGAAATGAGAATATCTCTTGTATTTACAAGAGCGCGCGAAGTGGTGTAATCTTTAATTATTAGTGACAATTTGTTAAACATTTAAAAAAAAAACAGGTTTTAACTGACTGTATAAACCCTTTAACATGTCCATAATCTTTTTTATGTATGATTTACATTTTAACTTCGTAAAGTGCCCCTAATAATAATAATAATACACGTGAGGTTTATGTGGAGTAGACAGCCATCAGACAGTCAGATTTGGTTTTTTTTCAATGTTATCAATGTTCTGCAGAACGTTAAAAGTGTTCATTATGGCCTGACATTTATGTCAGTGATTGCGTTCGTGAGGGTGATTGCGTTCTTGATATTTCCTAGTCCTACGAAGTGTTCTGACAATTTGGAGATCATTATGATCCAAAAGGCAATTCACAACTGTATTGGGTCTTTTTGTCTGTTGTCGCCAATTTCTATTTTATCAGAGTCAAATTTAATTTTTTTAAAGATTTGTAAATCTGATTTTTATTGTCACAGATGTTCAACCTTATTACGGTCCCATTTGCCTTCTAAAATACGTATTGACACAATTTAGCTGGTCGGATAGCCGTGGCGATAGAGAGGCGGCTTCTCACCTATGCAACGAGGGTTCAATTCCAACTCAGGGCATGAACTTTATCGTTGTAAGTGAGAGGGATATTCGGTCTCCCGTCCGATCAGGCAGGTTTCCCCCGAGTTCTTCGGTTTCTTCCTGCAGTAATGATCGAAATCATTCGCACGATCTGTGCCAAGGGCCAAATTTGAAAAATTTAAAGATTTCTAAATCTGATTTTTATTGTCATGTAGATTTGTTTTCCGCCACAGTTGTTCAACCTTATTAAGGTCCCATTTGCCATCTAAATTCGTATTGACACGAATCGTGAATGCTTTCGTGAGTCCAAAGAAACATGTTATGTAGATCTTTTTTAACAATGTGTATGTTTATATGTGTTCTGTTAAAAATTATTTTGTATGGCCTGACATCATTATTAATAAAACTGATACTGTTATCTAATCATTTGGTTTGGGCGGCAGCTAGCACTGATGGAGATAGGGATCTGATACAGGCACAATCGAAGACTAATATGGCCTAACCAATCAAATTGTTTGAAATACCAACTAAATGGCCGAGTTTCTGTCCGGATAATCGCCCTTATTGTTAAAATAATTTGACGTTCTAACACCTGACGTCAACTGGCTGCCTATCGCCATTACAAGATCGGTCGTATATTTTTTTGTTACGTCTTTTTTGTAAATCATTTTAGTGAAGCCTGTACTGAAGCCTGTATTTAATGTTATCAATGTTTATGATAATATGTTCTGCATAACGTTAAACGTGTTCATTAATGACCTGACATTTAGTCAATATATAAATCGTTATTTATAAGAAACTGAGCAGAAAAACTGTGATCAGTTTTGTAGAATGGGGACAATCTATATCTAATCGCATCGCTACTTTGGTTGATTTTTTCTCCATGTAATTATTAAATGTCGGTGATTGCGTTCGTGACGGTGATAGCGTTCGTGTTATTTCCTAGTTTTATGAAATATACATGCAATTACAAAGTTAGTTTCGTTGTTTTTTTGTTTTTGTTCTCCTAAGTGCATTTTGAGTCTCCTCTACGAAGTGTTTGTATGATTTGAAATATGTAAATACTAAAGAAAACCCAGGAGACTGGAATCATTTTGTTCCGGTTCGCACTAACGATAATAATTTGGAATTGAAAACAGTAACAAAATTATGATATTAACTTACACGGTGAAGAGACTGGTCGAATCTTTCTCAGATTTAAACAAGCAAAAACGTGCTGTTGCTGTATTCTTAAAATGTAAAGCGATAAGGAAGCCGTCGATACCAAAGTTACATTGGGTTTCGAGTGGATTCGTTCATGAAACGGAAAATACATTATCTATTACAAGGATTTAGTGTTATCAGAAATGCAGAACTTGCAGTATTTCGTTTCATGCACCAGTGTGAGTATGCTGTCGACTTGTCAATTTTGGATAACTTTGAATCGAATGCTGAGCAATATCGTACCGTATTTACGTAAACATCACTTGTCAATTCTGGAAAACTTTGAATCGAATGCAGAACAATATCGTACCGATTCATACGTAAACATTCATTTATAAATTTAATTTCTCATTTATTGGAGGGAAGATGACGTATAAAAGATTGGTTTTATTTGTGCTTTGTTGCTAAACGTAACAATTAATGAGCTACGTATGCACACTGTGTATACATGTAGATACTAATAAATGACTTTAAAACCAAAAAGTATTGACTGTATTTTAGTCTGCAAATGACTAAGGGTGAAAATAAGGCCCTTGTGATCAGATTGAAGAATGGGGAAAATCTATATCTAATCACATCGCTACTCCATGTAATTATTAATTGTGTCAAGGATTGCGTTCGTGAGTGTGGTTGCGTTCTTGATATTTCCTAGTCCTACAAAGTGTTCGTGTGATTGTCCGCATGAAATTAGATAAATTATCAAAATGTCATATATTAAATTTTCTGACAATTTGGAGATCATTATGATCCAAAAGGCATTTCACAACTTTATTGGGTCTTTTTGTCTGTTTTCGCCATTTTCTATTTGATCAGAGTAAAATTTAATTTTTTTAAAGATTTGTAAATCTGATTTTTATTGTCATGTAGATTTGTTTTCCGCCACAGATGTTCAGCCTTATTACGGTCCCATTTGCCTTCTAAAATACGTATTGACACGAATAGTGAATGCTTTCGTGAGTCCAAAATCTCAGGTCGCCTTCTCTTGTATATCTTGACTACGTTGAATGTCATTGAAATCAGAGTCGACTATTTCCGCTTTGAATTTATTGGTGTTGTTACAGTCTATCTTGTTGGTTGTGGTTTCTGGATTTTAAGATTAAAACTTGCCGGGAAATGTCAGAGACAGAAAGAAGAATATGTCCACCGTTTTGAGTCGAAGAAAGAAACATGTTATGTAAGAGATCCTATTTCAACAATTTCAAACGTTCATGACGGATTTTCTTACATTTTATAGGTGACTTAAATATAAGTGTTTACACCTCTTCTAGGGTATAAAATGCTCTATAGAATATCCATCGGGTACTATAGCTGCGGTTGTCATTATTCAGCCACGTTATTCCACAAATATCAATTGAATTATCAATAATATAATCAGATAAAATTGTTGTTTTATTCTTTACATATCTAGCAATTATTTAATACTAAACGAAGTTGTTAAAACTAACGCTTCATTTTCGACCGCATTTGTAATTTGTATAAGATTGTTGTTTGTCTTCTGCTTAGTTCTAAAAATTTTGATCTGTTCATGATTTTTGAGTTTGGGTTGACATGGATGAGATTGCTATGATTAATGTTTAAATTCAGTGGGTTAGTGTTTAAAGGTTCATATGATCTGTTGGTGTTTATGTTTACCAATGGTCAATATATAAATCGTTATTTCAGGTGTTTATAAGAAACTGTTACTGTTATCTAAGAAGAAAGGCTGTGAACTGATTGAATCACTTGTATTGGGCAGTTTAACAGAAACCCCCGATACCACTCTTGTTGTAACTGAATAATATGTCCCGATCTTTATTCTGGCCAACAAATTTCATCTTAACACACCTAATTTTAAAAATTGGAAAAATTCAACTACATGCCGTTACATAGTTTGAAAGGCTTTACGTAAACACTTTGAAATGCAACTCGGATTTAAACATATTTTCGAACTCTCTGGACAAGTAAGATAGGTTGTAATGGATAATTTACACAAACAGGTAGGACACTTAAACATCCTAAACATCTAGTAGTTAGAATAAGGCTATTTTTTTTCTCGACCTCTCAAGCCAGCAAGAGTGTTATTGTCCCTATTGTCCAATGGTCAAATCATGTTTAATAATATTATCCTTCGTGAAACAGAACATGTCTTCAGCGACTTATGGGTAAACAGTTCTGTAGAAGAGTACAGTTTGTCTCAAGAAGATAAACGGGGCTAGGGTTGTTTTAGTAATCAAACGCATTAGATTGCCAAAGAAAGATAATGATTACTAGTCAAAAATATGGTGAACATTACAATTCGTTTATAGACAATGAATAATCGGTAGACGGTCGTGCAAGTCAGATCATAGAATGTACCACCCGCGCAAAATTGATCAATTATACATGTAGTATTCGACGCAAGTTCTCATTTAAATGGTCATATCCTAAAAATCAACTCTAACAAGGTCCTAATTAAACAAACTCTTTAATAGGTGGGCTAGCGCGGTTTCGAGATGAACATCTTACCTTTGTATAGAGGGTATATTTCAAGATCAGAACATCGGCGGGAATATCTAAGCAGACATATGTTATCATTCCACGGTTGACTAATTTGTTAATCAGGGAACTCAAAACTAAATCGGACACAGTTATTTGTCACCAATCACGTTCATTTGAAATATGTAAATACTAAAGAAAAGCCAGGAGACTGGAAACGAGAAATCATTCTGTCGCTCTAAGGCGAAGTTTCCGTTCGCAATAACGATAATAATTTGGAATTGAAAACAGTAACGAAATTATGATATTAACTTACACGGTGAAGAGACTGGTCGAGGGCCTTTCTCAGATTTATACAAGCAAAAACATGCTGTTGCTGTATTCTTAAAATAATGAAGCCGTCGATACCAAAGGTTTTACATTGGGTTTCAAAGTGGATTCGTTTATGAAACGAAAAAAACATCATCTATAACAAGGATTTAGTGTTATCAGAAATGCAGAACTTGCAGTATTCGTTTCATGCACCAGTGTGACTTTAAAACCAAAAAGTGACATCGTGGCGCATCCCAGTGTAAAATTGACTGCATTTTAGTCTGCAAATGACAAAGGGTATAAATAAGGCCCTTGTAACAGACATTGTTAGACTCAAATTAAATGTGTATGTGTATATGTGTTCTGTTAAAAATATTTTTTTATGGTTCTGACATCGTTATTCATAAAAAAAAGTGTTATCTAATCATTTGGTTTGGGCGGCAGCTAGCAGTGATGGAGATAGTGATCTGATACAGGCACAATCGAGGATTTATATGGCGCAACCAATCAGATTGTTTGTAATACCAACTAAATGGTGAATCATTTAGAAAATTAATGTGCCCTAACCCATTTATTTCAAGTGATATGGACGGTTACGAACCAATCAAATAGTTCTACCGCCTCCAGGTTGTTTTGTTTTTACGTTGAAATGGCGGAGAGTGCAATATCTCAGTGGGTCTCTTCCAGTCAAGGTAGAAATGAGAATATCTCTTGTATTTACAAGAGCGCGCGAAGTGGTGTAATCTTTAATTATTAGTGACAATTTGTTAAACATTTAAAAAAAAAACAGGTTTTAACTGACTGTATAAACCCTTTAACATGTCCATAATCTTTTTTATGTATGATTTACATTTTAACTTCGTAAAGTGCCCCTAATAATAATAATAATACACGTGAGGTTTATGTGGAGTAGACAGCCATCAGACAGTCAGATTTGGTTTTATTTCAATGTTATCAATGTTCTGCAGAACGTTAAAAGTGTTCATTATGGCCTGACATTTATGTCAGTGATTGCGTTCGTGAGGGTGATTGCGTTCTTGATATTTCCTAGTCCTACGAAGTGTTCTGACAATTTGGAGATCATTATGATCCAAAAGGCAATTCACAACTGTATTGGGTCTTTTTGTCTGTTGTCGCCAATTTCTATTTTATCAGAGTCAAATTTAATTTTTTTAAAGATTTGTAAATCTGATTTTTATTGTCACAGATGTTCAACCTTATTACGGTCCCATTTGCCTTCTAAAATACGTATTGACACAATTTAGCTGGTCGGATAGCCGTGGCGATAGAGAGGCGGCTTCTCACCTATGCAACGAGGGTTCAATTCCAACTCAGGGCATGAACTTTATCGTTGTAAGTGAGAGGGATATTCGGTCTCCCGTCCGATCAGGCAGGTTTCCCCCGAGTTCTTCGGTTTCTTCCTGCAGTAATGATCGAAATCATTCGCACGATCTGTGCCAAGGGCCAAATTTGAAAAATTTAAAGATTTCTAGATCTGATTTTTATTGTCATGTAGATTTGTTTTCCGCCACAGTTGTTCAACCTTATTAAGGTCCCATTTGCCATCTAAAATACGTATTGACACGAATCGTGAATGCTTTCGTGAGTCCAAAGAAACATGTTATGTAGATCTTTTTTAACAATGTGTATGTTTATATGTGTTCTGTTAAAAATTATTTTGTATGGCCTGACATCATTATTAATAAAACTGATACTGTTATCTAATCATTTGGTTTGGGCGGCAGCTAGCACTGATGGAGATAGTGATCTGATACAGGCACAATCGAAGACTTATATGGCCTAACCAATCAAATTGTTTGAAATACCAACTAAATGGCCGAGTTTCTGTCCGGATAATCGCCCTTATTGTTAAAATAATTTGACGTTCTAACACCTGACGTCTTCTGGCTGTCTATCGCCATTTAAGAGACAACCACTTACAAGAACGCTCGTATTTTTTTGTTACGTCTTTTTTGTAAATCATTTTAGTGAAGCCTGTACTAAAACAGGCCCGGGACTGTTACAGCGCAGTGGACGCTTACAGATGGCCCCCGGATCCATTCACTTGATTTGATAATTGTATAGTCTTTGCAATGTCTGTTTTCTGTCTTTGTCCGCAGGTTTATCTTGTAGATTTTATGTTTGTTGGTTTGTTTTGCGTGTAGTGCAGTCCTCCTGCATTTACTATTAGAGTAGAGTTTTAGCCCTTCGTACTGCAGAATGTTCTCGTTGTCGGGCTTTGCTCACTACATGTATTATTTAAGCGTTTTACGAGTTTCTGTCCGGATTATCGCCCTTATTGTTAAAATAATTTGACGTTCTAACACCTGACGTCAACTGGCTGCCTATCGCCATTTAAGAGACGACCACTTACTAGATCGGTCGAAATTTTTTTGTTACGTCTTTTTCGTAAATCATTTTAGTGAAGCCTATACTAAAACAGGCCCGGGACTGTACAGCGCAGTGGACGCTTACGGCTGGCCCCCGGATCCATTCACTTGATTTGATAATTGTTTAGTTTTTGCAATGTCTGTTTTCTGTCTTCTCCACAGGTTTATCTTGTAGATGTTTTGTTTTTTTGTTTGTTTTGCGTGTAGCGCAGTCCTCCTGCATTTACTATTAGAGTAGAGTTTTAGCCCCTCGTACTGCAGAATGTTCTCATTGTCGGGCTTTGCTCCTGTTTGCTCACTACATTTATTAAATTTAGCGTTTTCCGAGTTTCTGTCCGGATTATCGTCCTTATTGTTAAAATAATTTGACGTTCTAACACCTGACGTCAATTGGCTGTCTATCGCCATTTAAGAGACGACCACTTACAAGATCGGTCGTATATTTTTTTGTTACGTCTTTTTTGTAAATCATTTTAGTGAAGCCTGTACTAAAACAGGCCCGGGACTGTACAGCGCAGTGGATGCTTACGGCTGGCCCCCGGATCCATTCAATTGATTTGATAATTGTTTAGTTTTTGCAATGTCTGTTTTCTGTCTTGTCCGCAGATTTATCTTGTAGATTTTTTGTTTGTTTGTTTGTTTTGCGTGTAGTGCAGTCCTCCTGCATTTGCTATTAGAGTAGAGTTTTAGCCCCTCGTACTGCAGAATGTTCTCGTTGTCGGGCTTTGCTCCTGTTTGCTCACTACATTTATTATTTTAGCGTTTTCCGAGTTTCAGTTATTGTTAAAATAATTTGATGTTCTAACACCTGACGTCAATTGGCTGCCTATCGCCATTTAAGAGACGACCATTTACAAGATCGGTCGTATATTTTTTTGTTACGTCTTTTTTGTAAATCATTTTAGTAAAGCCTGTACTAAAACAGGCCCGGGACTGTACAGCGCAGTGGACGCTTACGGCTGGCCCCCGGATCCATTCACTTGATTTGATAATTGTTTAGTTTTTGCAATGTCTGTTTTTTGTTGTAGACTTTTTGTTTGTTTGTTTGTTTTGCGTGTAGTGCAGTCCTCCTGCATTTACTGTTAGAAAATTAATGTGCGGAGTGGTAGCCCTAACCGATTCATTACAAGTGATATGGACGGTAACGAACCAATCAAATAGTTCAACCGCCTCCAGGTTGTTTTGTATTTACGTTGAAATGGCGGAGAGTGCAATATCCCACTGGGTCTCTCCAGTCAAGGTGGAAATGAGAATATCTCTTGTATTAACAAGAGCGCGCGAAGTGGTGTAATCTTTTATTATTAGTGACAATTTGTTAAACGTTTTAAAAAAAAACAGGTTTTAACTGACTGTATAAACCCTTTAACATGTCCATAATCTTTTTTATGTATGATTTACATTGTAAATCTGATTTTTATTGTCACAGATGTTCAACCTTATTACGGTCCCATTTGCCTTCTAAAATACGTATTGACACAATTTAGCTGGTCGGATAGCCGTGGCGATAGAGAGGCGGCTTCTCACCTATGCAACGAGGGTTCAATTCCAACTCAGGGCATGAACTTTATCGTTGTAAGTGAGAGGGATATTCGGTCTCCCGTCCGATCAGGCAGGTTTCCCCCGAGTTCTTCGGTTTCTTCCTGCAGTAATGATCGAAATCATTCGCACGATCTGTGCCAAGGGCCAAATTTGAAAAATTTAAAGATTTCTAAATCTGATTTTTATTGTCATGTAGATTTGTTTTCCGCCACAGTTGTTCAACCTTATTAAGGTCCCATTTGCCATCTAAAATACGTATTGACACGAATCGTGAATGCTTTCGTGAGTCCAAAGAAACATGTTATGTAGATCTTTTTTAACAATGTGTATGTTTATATGTGTTCTGTTAAAAATTATTTTGTATGGCCTGACATCATTATTAATAAAACTGATACTGTTATCTAATCATTTGGTTTGGGCGGCAGCTAGCACTGATGGAGATAGTGATCTGATACAGGCACAATCGAAGACTTATATGGCCTAATCAATCAAATTGTTTGAAATACCAACTAAATGGCCGAGTTTCTGTCCGGATAATCGCCCTTATTGTTAAAATAATTTGACGTTCTAACACCTGACGTCTTCTGGCTGTCTATCGCCATTTAAGAGACAACCACTTACAAGAACGCTCGTATTTTTTTGTTACGTCTTTTTTGTAAATCATTTTAGTGAAGCCTGTACTAAAACAGGCCCGGGACTGTTACAGCGCAGTGGACGCTTACAGATGGCCCCCGGATCCATTCACTTGATTTGATAATTGTATAGTCTTTGCAATGTCTGTTTTCTGTCTTTGTCCGCAGGTTTATCTTGTAGATTTTATGTTTGTTGGTTTGTTTTGCGTGTAGTGCAGTCCTCCTGCATTTACTATTAGAGTAGAGTTTTAGCCCTTCGTACTGCAGAATGTTCTCGTTGTCGGGCTTTGCTCACTACATGTATTTTTTAAGCGTTTTACGAGTTTCTGTCCGGATTATCGCCCTTATTGTTAAAATAATTTGACGTTCTAACACCTGACGTCAACTGGCTGCCTATCGCCATTTAAGAGACGACCACTTACTAGATCGGTCGAAATTTTTTTGTTACGTCTTTTTCGTAAATCATTTTAGTGAAGCCTATACTAAAACAGGCCCGGGACTGTACAGCGCAGTGGACGCTTACGGCTGGCCCCCGGATCCATTCACTTGATTTGATAATTGTTTAGTTTTTGCAATGTCTGTTTTCTGTCTTCTCCACAGGTTTATCTTGTAGATGTTTTGTTTTTTTGTTTGTTTTGCGTGTAGCGCAGTCCTCCTGCATTTACTATTAGAGTAGAGTTTTAGCCCCTCGTACTGCAGAATGTTCTCATTGTCGGGCTTTGCTCCTGTTTGCTCACTACATTTATTAAATTTAGCGTTTTCCGAGTTTCTGTCCGGATTATCGTCCTTATTGTTAAAATAATTTGACGTTCTAACACCTGACGTCAATTGGCTGTCTATCGCCATTTAAGAGACGACCACTTACAAGATCGGTCGTATATTTTTTTGTTACGTCTTTTTTGTAAATCATTTTAGTGAAGCCTGTACTAAAACAGGCCCGGGACTGTACAGCGCAGTGGATGCTTACGGCTGGCCCCCGGATCCATTCAATTGATTTGATAATTGTTTAGTTTTTGCAATGTCTGTTTTCTGTCTTGTCCGCAGATTTATCTTGTAGATTTTTTGTTTGTTTGTTTGTTTTGCGTGTAGTGCAGTCCTCCTGCATTTGCTATTAGAGTAGAGTTTTAGCCCCTCGTACTGCAGAATGTTCTCGTTGTCGGGCTTTGCTCCTGTTTGCTCACTACATTTATTATTTTAGCGTTTTCCGAGTTTCAGTTATTGTTAAAATAATTTGATGTTCTAACACCTGACGTCAATTGGCTGCCTATCGCCATTTAAGAGACGACCATTTACAAGATCGGTCGTATATTTTTTTGTTACGTCTTTTTTGTAAATCATTTTAGTAAAGCCTGTACTAAAACAGGCCCGGGACTGTACAGCGCAGTGGACGCTTACGGCTGGCCCCCGGATCCATTCACTTGATTTGATAATTGTTTAGTTTTTGCAATGTCTGTTTTTTGTTGTAGACTTTTTGTTTGTTTGTTTGTTTTGCGTGTAGTGCAGTCCTCCTGCATTTACTGTTAGAAAATTAATGTGCGGAGTGGTAGCCCTAACCGATTCATTACAAGTGATATGGACGGTAACGAACCAATCAAATAGTTCAACCGCCTCCAGGTTGTTTTGTATTTACGTTGAAATGGCGGAGAGTGCAATATCCCACTGGGTCTCTCCAGTCAAGGTGGAAATGAGAATATCTCTTGTATTAACAAGAGCGCGCGAAGTGGTGTAATCTTTTATTATTAGTGACAATTTGTTAAACGTTTTAAAAAAAAACAGGTTTTAACTGACTGTATAAACCCTTTAACATGTCCATAATCTTTTTTATGTATGATTTACATTGTAAATCTGATTTTTATTGTCACAGATGTTCAACCTTATTACGGTCCCATTTGCCTTCTAAAATACGTATTGACACAATTTAGCTGGTCGGATAGCCGTGGCGATAGAGAGGCGGCTTCTCACCTATGCAACGAGGGTTCAATTCCAACTCAGGGCATGAACTTTATCGTTGTAAGTGAGAGGGATATTCGGTCTCCCGTCCGATCAGGCAGGTTTCCCCCGAGTTCTTCGGTTTCTTCCTGCAGTAATGATCGAAATCATTCGCACGATCTGTGCCAAGGGCCAAATTTGAAAAATTTAAAGATTTCTAAATCTGATTTTTATTGTCATGTAGATTTGTTTTCCGCCACAGTTGTTCAACCTTATTAAGGTCCCATTTGCCATCTAAAATACGTATTGACACGAATCGTGAATGCTTTCGTGAGTCCAAAGAAACATGTTATGTAGATCTTTTTTAACAATGTGTATGTTTATATGTGTTCTGTTAAAAATTATTTTGTATGGCCTGACATCATTATTAATAAAACTGATACTGTTATCTAATCATTTGGTTTGGGCGGCAGCTAGCACTGATGGAGATAGTGATCTGATACAGGCACAATCGAAGACTTATATGGCCTAATCAATCAAATTGTTTGAAATACCAACTAAATGGCCGAGTTTCTGTCCGGATAATCGCCCTTATTGTTAAAATAATTTGACGTTCTAACACCTGACGTCTTCTGGCTGTCTATCGCCATTTAAGAGACAACCACTTACAAGAACGCTCGTATTTTTTTGTTACGTCTTTTTTGTAAATCATTTTAGTGAAGCCTGTACTAAAACAGGCCCGGGACTGTTACAGCGCAGTGGACGCTTACAGATGGCCCCCGGATCCATTCACTTGATTTGATAATTGTATAGTCTTTGCAATGTCTGTTTTCTGTCTTTGTCCGCAGGTTTATCTTGTAGATTTTATGTTTGTTGGTTTGTTTTGCGTGTAGTGCAGTCCTCCTGCATTTACTATTAGAGTAGAGTTTTAGCCCTTCGTACTGCAGAATGTTCTCGTTGTCGGGCTTTGCTCACTACATGTATTTTTTAAGCGTTTTACGAGTTTCTGTCCGGATTATCGCCCTTATTGTTAAAATAATTTGACGTTCTAACACCTGACGTCAACTGGCTGCCTATCGCCATTTAAGAGACGACCACTTACTAGATCGGTCGAAATTTTTTTGTTACGTCTTTTTCGTAAATCATTTTAGTGAAGCCTATACTAAAACAGGCCCGGGACTGTACAGCGCAGTGGACGCTTACGGCTGGCCCCCGGATCCATTCACTTGATTTGATAATTGTTTAGTTTTTGCAATGTCTGTTTTCTGTCTTCTCCACAGGTTTATCTTGTAGATGTTTTGTTTTTTTGTTTGTTTTGCGTGTAGCGCAGTCCTCCTGCATTTACTATTAGAGTAGAGTTTTAGCCCCTCGTACTGCAGAATGTTCTCATTGTCGGGCTTTGCTCCTGTTTGCTCACTACATTTATTAAATTTAGCGTTTTCCGAGTTTCTGTCCGGATTATCGTCCTTATTGTTAAAATAATTTGACGTTCTAACACCTGACGTCAATTGGCTGTCTATCGCCATTTAAGAGACGACCACTTACAAGATCGGTCGTATATTTTTTTGTTACGTCTTTTTTGTAAATCATTTTAGTGAAGCCTGTACTAAAACAGGCCCGGGACTGTACAGCGCAGTGGATGCTTACGGCTGGCCCCCGGATCCATTCAATTGATTTGATAATTGTTTAGTTTTTGCAATGTCTGTTTTCTGTCTTGTCCGCAGATTTATCTTGTAGATTTTTTGTTTGTTTGTTTGTTTTGCGTGTAGTGCAGTCCTCCTGCATTTGCTATTAGAGTAGAGTTTTAGCCCCTCGTACTGCAGAATGTTCTCGTTGTCGGGCTTTGCTCCTGTTTGCTCACTACATTTATTATTTTAGCGTTTTCCGAGTTTCAGTTATTGTTAAAATAATTTGATGTTCTAACACCTGACGTCAATTGGCTGCCTATCGCCATTTAAGAGACGACCATTTACAAGATCGGTCGTATATTTTTTTGTTACGTCTTTTTTGTAAATCATTTTAGTAAAGCCTGTACTAAAACAGGCCCGGGACTGTACAGCGCAGTGGACGCTTACGGCTGGCCCCCGGATCCATTCACTTGATTTGATAATTGTTTAGTTTTTGCAATGTCTGTTTTTTGTTGTAGACTTTTTGTTTGTTTGTTTGTTTTGCGTGTAGTGCAGTCCTCCTGCATTTACTGTTAGAAAATTAATGTGCGGAGTGGTAGCCCTAACCGATTCATTACAAGTGATATGGACGGTAACGAACCAATCAAATAGTTCTACCGCCTCCAGGTTGTTTTGTATTTACGTTGAAATGGCGGAGAGTGCAATATCTCACTGGGTCTCTCCAGTCAAGGTGGAAATGAGAATATCTCTTGTATTAACAAGAGCGCGCGAAGTGGTGTAATCTTTTATTATTAGTGACAATTTGTTAAACGTTTTAAAAAAAAACAGGTTTTAACTGACTGTATAAACCCTTTAACATGTCCATAATCTTTTCTATGTATGATTTACATTTTAACTTCGTAAAGTGCCCCTAATAATAATAATAATACACGTGAAGGTTTATGTGGAGTAGACAGCCATCAGACAGTTATGTTCTGCAGAACGTTAAAAGTGTTCATTATGGCCTGACATTTATGTCGGTGATTGCGTTCGTGAGGGTGATTGCGTTCTTGATATTTCCTAGTCCTACGAAGTGTTCGTCTGATTGTCTGCATGAAATTAGATAAATTATCAAAATGTCATATATTTCATTTTCTGACAATTTAGAGATCATTATGATCCAAAAGGCAATTCACAACTTTATTGGGTCTTTTTGTCTGTTGTCGCCAATTTCTATTTTATCAGAGTAAAATTTAATTTTTTTAAAGATTTCTAAATCTGATTTTTATTGTCATGTAGATTTGTTTTCCGCCACAGTTGTTCAACCTTATTAAGGTCCCATTTGCCATCTAAAATACGTATTGACACGAATCGTGAATGCTTTCGTGAGTCCAAAGAAACATGTTATGTAGATCCTTTTTAACAATGTGTATGTTTATATGTGTTCTGTTAAAAATTATTTTGTATGGCCTGACATCATTATTAATAAAACTGATACTGTTATCTAATCATTTGGTTTGGGCGGCAGCTAGCACTGATGGAGATAGGGATCTGATACAGGCACAATCGAAGACTAATATGGCCTAACCAATCAAATTGTTTGAAATACCAACTAAATGGCCGAGTTTCTGTCCGGATAATCGCCCTTATTGTTAAAATAATTTGACGTTCTAACACCTGACGTCAACTGGCTGCCTATCGCCATTTAAGAGACGACCACTTACAAGATCGGTCGTATATTTTTTTGTTACGTCTTTTTTGTAAATCATTTTAGTGAAGCCTGTACTGAAGCCTGTAATTTAATGTTATCAATGTTTATGATAATATGTTCTGCATAACGTTAAACGTGTTCATTAATGACCTGACATTTAGTCAATATATAAATCGTTATTTATAAGAAACTGAGCAGAAAAACTGTGATCAGTTTTGTAGAATGGGGACAATCTATATCTAATCGCATCGCTACTTTGGTTGATTTTTTCTCCATGTAATTATTAAATGTCGGTGATTGCGTTCGTGACGGTGATAGCGTTCGTGTTATTTCCTAGTTTTATGAAATATACATGCACTTACAAAGTTAATTTCGTTGTTTTTTTGTTTTTGTTCCCCTAAGTGCATTTTGAGTCTCCTCTACGAAGTGTTTGTATGATTTGAAATATGTAAATACTAAAGAAAACCCAGGAGACTGGAATCATTTTGTTCCGGTTCGCGCTAACGATAATAATTTGGAATTGGGTTTCGAGTGGATTCGTTCATGAAACGAAAAATACATTATCTATTACAAGGATTTAGTGTTATCAGAAATGCAGAACTTGCAGTATTTCGTTTCATGTACCAGTGTGAGTATGCTGTCGACTTGTCAATTTTGGATAACTTTGAATCGAATGCTGAGCAATATCGTACCGTATTTACGTAAACATCACTTGTCAATTCTGGAAAACTTTGAATCGAATGCAGAACAATATCGTACCGATTCATACGTAAACATTCATTTATAAATTTAATTTCTCATTTATTGGAGGGAAGATGACGTATAAAACATTGGTTTTATTTGTGCTTTGTTGCTAAACGTAACAATTAATGAGCTACGTATGCACACTGTGTATACATGTAGATACTAATAAATGACTTTAAAACCAAAAAGTATTGACTGTATTTTAGTCTGCAAATGACTAAGGGTGAAAATAAGGCCCTTGTGATCAGATTGAAGAATGGGGAAAATCTATATCTAATCACATCGCTACTCCATGTAATTATTAATTGTGTCAAGGATTGCGTTCGTGAGTGTGGTTGCGTTCTTGATATTTCCTAGTCCTACAAAGTGTTCGTGTGATTGTCCGCATGAAATTAGATAAATTATCAAAATGTCATATATTTCATTTTCTGACAATTTGGAGATCATTATGATCCAAAAGGCATTTCACAACTTTATTGGGTCTTTTTGTCTGTTTTCGCCATTTTCTATTTGATCAGAGTAAAATTTAATTTTTTTAAAGATTTGTAAATCTGATTTTTATTGTCATGTAGATTTGTTTTCCGCCACAGATGTTCAGCCTTATTACGGTCCCATTTGCCTTCTAAAATACGTATTGACACGAATAGTGAATGCTTTCGTGAGTCCAAAATCTCAGGTCGCCTTCTCTTGTATATCTTGACTACGTTGAATGTCATTGAAATCAGAGTCGACTATTTCCGCTTTGAATTTATTGGTGTTGTTACAGTCTATCTTGTTTGTTGTGGTTTCTGGATTTTAAGATTAAAACTTGCCGGGAAATGTCAGAGACAGAAAGAAGAATATGTCCACCGTTTTGAGTCGAAGAAAGAAACATGTTATGTAAGAGATCCTATTTCAACAATTTCAAACGTTCATGACGGATTTTCTTACATTTTATAGGTGACTTAAATATAAGTGTTTACACCTCTTCTTAGGGTATAAAATGCTCTATAGAATATCCATCGGGTACTATAACTGCGGTTGTCATTATTCAGCCACGTTATTCCACAAATATCAATTGAATTATCAATAATATAATCAGATAAAATTGTTGTTTTATTCTTTACATATCTAGCAATTATTTAATACTAAACGAAGTTGTTAAAACTAACGCTTCATTTTCGACCGCATTTGTAATTTGTATAAGATTGTTGTTTGTCTTCTGCTTAGTTCTAAAAATTTTGATCTGTTCATGATTTTTGAGTTTGGGTTGAGCTGGATGAGATTGCTATGATTAATGTTTAAATTCAGTGGGTTAGTGTTTAAAGGTTCATATGATCTGTTGGTGTTTATGTTTACCAATGGTCAATATATAAATCGTTATTTCAGGTGTTTATAAGAAACTGTTACTGTTATCTAAGAAGAAAGGCTGTGAACTGATTGAATCAGTTGGGCAGTTTAACAGAAACCCCCGATACCACTCTTGTTGTAACTGAATAATATGTCCCGATCTTTATTCTGGCCAACAAATTTCATCTTAACACACCTAATTTTAAAAATTGGATAAATTCAACTACATGCCGTTACATAGTTTGAAAGGCTTTACGTAAACACTTTGAAATGCAACTCGGATTTAAACATATTTTCGAACTCTCTGGACAAGTAAGATAGGTTGTAATGGATAATTTACACAAACAGGTAGGACACTTAAACATCCTAAACATCTAGTAGTTAGAATAAGGCTATTTTTATTCTCGACCTCTCAAGCCAGCAAGAGTGTTATTGTCCCTATTGTCCAATGGTCAAATCATGTTTAATAATATTATCCTTCGTGAAACAGAACATGTCTTCAGCGACTTATGGGTAAACAGTTCTGTAGAAGAGTACAGTTTGTCTCAAGAAGATAAACGGGGCTAGGGTTGTTTAGTAATCAAACGCATTAGATTGCCAAAGAAAGATAATGATTACTAGTCAAAAATATGGTGAACATTACAATTCGTTTATAGACAATGAATAATCGGTAGACGGTCGTGCAAGTCAGATCATAGAATGTACCACCCGCGTAAAATTGATCAATTATACATGTAGTATTCGACGCAAGTTCTCATTTAAATGGTTATATCCTAAAAATCAACTCTAACAAGGTCCTAATTAAACAAACTCTTTAATAGGTGGGCTAGCGCGGTTTCGAGATGAACATCTTACCTTTGTATAGAGGGTATATTTCGCGATCAGAACATCGGCGGGAATATCTAAGCAGACATATGTTATCATTCCACGGTTAGAGCTTTCCGCGACGACAGCGGCTGCTAAGTTGACTAATTTGTTAATCAGGGAACTCAAAACTAAATCGGACACAGTTATTTGTCATACAGATTCTACTAAGGTATTACGGTATATCAGAAATGATCAAAAAGGTTTAAGTTATAAGTCACCAATCACGTTCATTTGAAATATGTAAATACTAAAGAAAACCCAGGAGACTGGAAACGAGGAATCATTCTGTCGGTCTAAGGCGAAGTTTCCGTTCGCAATAACGATAATAATTTGGAATTGAAAACAGTAACGAAATTATGATATTAACTTACACGGTGAAGAGACTGGTCGAGGGCCTTTCTCAGATTTATACAAGCAAAAACATGCTGTTGCTGTATTCTTAAAATAATAAAGCCGTCGATACCAAAGGTTTTACATTGGGTTTCAAAGTGGATTCGTTTATGAAACGAAAAAAACATCATCTATAACAAGGATTTAGTGTTATCAGAAATGCAGAACTTGCAGTATTCGTTTCATGCACCAGTGTGACTTTAAAACCAAAAAGTGACATCGTGGCGCATCCCAGTGTAAAATTGACTGCATTTTAGTCTGCAAATGACAAAGGGTATAAATAAGGCCCTTGTAACAGACATTGTTAGACTCAAATTAAATGTGTATGTGTGTATGTGTATATGTGTTCTGTTAAAAATATTTTTTTATGGTTCTGACATCGTTATTCATAAAAAAAAAAGTGTTATCTAATCATTTGGTTTGGGCGGCAGCTAGCAGTGATGGAGATCTGATACAGGCACAATCGAGGATTTATATGGCGCAACCAATCAGATTGTTTGTAATACCAACTAAATGGTGAATCATTTAGAAAATTAATGTGCGGAGTGGTAGCCCTAACCCATTTATTTCAAGTGATATGGACGGTTACGAACCAATCAAATAGTTCTACCGCCTCCAGGTTGTTTTGTTTTTACGTTGAAATGGCGGAGAGTGCAATATCTCAGTGGGTCTCTTCCAGTCAAGGTAGAAATGAGAATATCTCTTGTATTTACAAGAGCGCGCGAAGTGGTGTAATCTTTTATTATTAGTGACAATTTGTTAAACATTTAAAAAAAAAAACAGGTTTTAACTGACTGTATAAACCCTTTAACATGTCCATAATCTTTTTTATGTATGATTTACATTTTAACTTCGTAAAGTGCCCCTAATAATAATAATAATACACGTGAGGTTTATGTGGAGTAGACAGCCATCAGACAGTCAGATTTGGGTTTTTTTCAATGTTATCAATGTTTATGATAATATGTTCTGCAGAACGTTAAAAGTGTTCATTATGGCCTGACATTTATGTCAGTGATTGCGTTCGTGAGGGTGATTGCGTTCTTGATATTTCCTAGTCCTACGAAGTGTTCGTGTGATTGTCTGCATGAAATTAGATAAATTATCAAAATGTCATATATTTCATTTTCTGACAATTTGGAGATCATTATGATCCAAAAGGCAATTCACAACTGTATTGGGTCTTTTTGTCTGTTGTCGCCAATTTCTATTTTATCAGAGTCAAATTTAATTTTTTTCAAGATTTGTAAATCTGATTTTTATTGTCACAGATGTTCAACCTTATTACGGTCCCATTTGCCTTCTTAAATACGTATTGACACAATTTAGCTGGTCGGATAGCCGTGGCGATAGAGAGGCGGCTTCTTACCTTTGCAACGAGGGTTCAATCCCAGCTCAGGGCATGAACTTTATCGTTTGAAAATTTGAAAAAGGCCTCAGGCCTAATTTGCTACCCTTGTAAAATGACGTGATTATTATTATTATTATTATTAATCGTGAATGCTTTCGTGAGTCCAAAATCTCAGGTCGCCTTCTCCTGTATATCTTGACTACGTTGAATGTCATTGAAATCAGAGTTGACTTTATTGAATTTATTGGTGTTGTGGTTTCTGATTCTTAAGATTAAAACTTGCCGGGAAATGTCATAGACAGAAAGAAAAATATGTCTACCGTTTTGAGTCGAAGAAAGAAACATGTTATGTAAGAGATCTTTTTCAACAATGTGTATGTGTATATGTGTTCTGTTAAAAATATTTTTTATGGCCTGACATCGTTATTAATAAAACTGATACTGTTATCTAATCATTTGGTTTGGGCGGCAGCTAGCACTGATGGAGATAGTGATCTGATACAGGCACAATCGAAGACTAATATGGCCTAACCAATCAAATTGTTTGAAATACCAACTAAATGGCCGAGTTTCTGTCCGGATAATCGCCCTTATTGTTAAAATAATTTGACGTTCTAACACCTGACGTCATCTGGCTGTCTATCGCCATTTAAGAGACAACCACTTACAAGATCGCTCGTTTTTTTTTGTTACGTCTTTTTTGTAAATCATTTTAGTGAAGCCTGTACTGTTACAGCGCAGTGGACGCTTACGGCTGGCCACCGGATTCATTCACTTGATTTGATAATTGTTTAGTTTTCCGCAGATTTATCTTGTAGATTTTTTGTTTGTTTGTTTGTTTTGCGTGTAGTGCAGTCCTCCTGCATTTACTATAAGAGTAGAGTTTTAGCCCCTCGTACTGCAGAATGTTCTCATTGTCGGGCATTGCTCCTGTTTGCTCACTACATTTATTATTTTAGCGTTTTCCGAGTTTCTGTCCGGATTTTCGTCCTTATTGTTAAATTAATTTGACGTTCTAAGACCTGACGTCAATTGGCTGCCTATCGCCATTTAAGAGACGACCACTTACAAGATCGGTCGTATATTTTTTTGTTACGTCTTTTTTGTAAATCATTTTAGTGAAGCCTGTACTGAAGCCTGTAATTTAATGTTATCAATGTTTATGATAATATGTTCTGCATAACGTTAAACGTGTTCATTAATGACCTGACATTTAGTCAATATATAAATCGTTATTTATAAGAAACTGAGCAGAAAAACTGTGATCAGTTTTGTAGAATGGGGACAATCTATATCTAATCGCATCGCTACTTTGGTTGATTTTTTCTCCATGTAATTATTAAATGTCGGTGATTGCGTTCGTGACGGTGATAGCGTTCGTGTTATTTCCTAGTTTTATGAAATATACATGCACTTACAAAGTTAGTTTCGTTGTTTTTTTGTTTTTGTTCCCCTAAGTGCATTTTGAGTCTCCTCTACGAAGTGTTTGTATGATTTGAAATATGTAAATACTAAAGAAAACCCAGGAGACTGGAATCATTTTGTTCCGGTTCGCGCTAACGATAATAATTTGGAATTGAAAACAGTAACAAAATTATGATATTAACTTACACGGTGAAGAGACTGGTCGAATCTTTCTCAGATTTAAACAAGCAAAAACGTGCTGTTGCTGTATTCTTAAAATGTAAAGCGATATGGAAGCCGTCGATACCAAAGTTACATTGGGTTTCGAGTGGATTCGTTCATGAAACGAAAAATACATTATCTATTACAAGGATTTAGTGTTATCAGAAATGCAGAACTTGCAGTATTTCGTTTCATGTACCAGTGTGAGTATGCTGTCGACTTGTCAATTTTGGATAACTTTGAATCGAATGCTGAGCAATATCGAACCGTATTTACGTAAACATCACTTGTCAATTCTGGAAAACTTTGAATCGAATGCAGAACAATATCGTACCGATTCATACGTAAACATTCATTTATAAATTTAATTTCTCATTTATTGGAGGGAAGATGACGTATAAAACATTGGTTTTATTTGTGCTTTGTTGCTAAACGTAACAAATAATGAGCTACGTATGCACACTGTGTATACATGTAGATACTAATAAATGACTTTAAAACCAAAAAGTATTGACTGTATTTTAGTCTGCAAATGACTAAGGGTGAAAATAAGGCCCTTGTGATCAGATTGAAGAATGGGGAAAATCTATATCTAATCACATCGCTACTCCATGTAATTATTAATTGTGTCAAGGATTGCGTTCGTGAGTGTGGTTGCGTTCTTGATATTTCCTAGTCCTACAAAGTGTTCGTGTGATTGTCCGCATGAAATTAGATAAATTATCAAAATGTCATATATTTCATTTTCTGACAATTTGGAGATCATTATGATCCAAAAGGCATTTCACAACTTTATTGGGTCTTTTTGTCTGTTTTCGCCATTTTCTATTTGATCAGAGTAAAATTTAATTTTTTTAAAGATTTGTAAATCTGATTTTTATTGTCATGTAGATTTGTTTTCCGCCACAGATGTTCAGCCTTATTACGGTCCCATTTGCCTTCTAAAATACGTATTGACACGAATAGTGAATGCTTTCGTGAGTCCAAAATCTCAGGTCGCCTTCTCTTGTATATCTTGACTACGTTGAATGTCATTGAAATCAGAGTCGACTATTTCCGCTTTGAATTTATTGGTGTTGTTACAGTCTATCTTGTTTGTTGTGGTTTCTGGATTTTAAGATTAAAACTTGCCGGGAAATGTCAGAGACAGAAAGAAGAATATGTCCACCGTTTTGAGTCGAAGAAAGAAACATGTTCATGACGGATTTTCTTACATTTTATAGGTGACTTAAATATAAGTGTTTACACCTCTTCTAGGTTATAAAATGTATAGAATATCCATCGGGTACTATAGCTGCGGTTGTCATTATTCAGCCACGTTATTCCACAAATATCAATTGAATTTTCAATAATATGTTTTATTCTTTATATATCTAGCAATTATTTAATCAAAACGAAGTTGTTAAAACTAACGCTTCATTTTCGACCGCATTTGTAATTTGTATATGATTGTTGTTTGTCTTCTGTTTAGTTCTAAAAATTTTGATCTGTTCGTGATTTTTGAGTTTGGGTTGAGCTGGATGAGATTGCTATGATTAATGTTTAAATTCAGTGGGTTAGTGTTTAAAGGTTTATATGATCTGTTGGTGTTTATGTTTACCAATGGTCAATTTAGTCAATATATAAATCGTTATTTCAGATGTTTATAAGAAACTGATACTGTTATCTAAGAAGAAAGGCTGTGAACTGATTGAATCATTTGTATTGTGCAGTTTAACAGAAAGCCCCGATACCACTCTTGTTGTAACTGAATAATATGTCCCGATCTTTATTCTGGCCAACAAATTTCATCTTAACACACCTAATTTTAAAAATTGGAAAAATTCAACTACATTGCCGTTACATAGTTTGAAAGGCTTTACGTAAACACTTTGAAATGCAACTCGGATTTAAACATATTTTCGAACTCTCTGGACAAGTAAGATAGGTTGTAATGGATAATTTACACAAACAGGTAGGACACTTAAACATCCTAAACATCTAGTAGTTAGAATAAGGCTATTTTTATTCTCGACCTCTCAAGCCAGCAAGAGTGTTATTGTCCCTATTGTCCAATGGTCAAATCATGTTTAATAATATTATCCTTCGTGAAACAGAACATGTCTTCAGCGACTTATGGGTAAACAGTTCTGTAGAAGAGTACAGTTTGTCTCAAGAAGATAAACGAGGCTAGAGTTGTTTAGTAATCAAACGCATTAGATTGCCAAAGAAAGATAATGATTACTAGTCAAAAATATGGTGCACATTACAATTCGTTTATAGACAATGAATAATCGGTAGACGGTCGTGCAAGTCAGATCATAGAATGTACCACCCGCGTAAAATTGATCAATTATACCTGTAGTATTCGACGCAAGTTCTCATTTAAATGGTTATATCCTAAAAAATCAACTCTAACAAGGTCCTAATTAAACAAAATGAACATCTTACCTTTGTATAGAGGGTATATTTCAAGATCAGAACATCGGCGGGAATATCTAAGCAGACTTATGTTATCATTCCACGGTTAGAGCTTTCCGCGACGACAGCGGCTGCTAAGTTGACTAATTTGTTAATCAGGGAACTCAAAACTAAATCGGACACAGTTATTTGTCATACAGATTCTACTACGGTATTACGATATATCAGAAATGATCAAAAAGGTTTAAGTTATAAGTCACCAATCACGTTCATTTGAAATATGTAAATACTAAAGAAAACCCAGGAGACTGGAAACGGGGAATCATTCTGTCGGTCTAAGGCGAAGTTTCCGTTCGCAATAACGATAATAATTTGGAATTGAAAACAGTAACGAAATTATGATATTAACTTACACGGTGAAGAGACTGGTCGAGGGCCTTTCTCAGATTTATACAAGCAAAAACATGCTGTTGCTGTATTCTTAAAATAATGAAGCCGTCGATACCAAAGGTTTTACATTGGGTTTCAAAGTGGATTCGTTTATGAAACGAAAAAAACATATCAGAAATGCAGTATTCGTTTCATGCACCAGTGTGACTTTAAAACCAAAAAGTGACATCGTGGCGCATCCCAGTGTAAAATTGACTGCATTTTAGTCTGCAAATGACAAAGGGTATAAATAAGGCCCTTGTAACAAACATTGTTAGACTCAAATTAAATGTGTATGTGTATATTTTTTCTGTTAAAAATATTTTTTTATGGTTCTGACATCGTTATTCATAAAAAAAAGTGTTATCTAATCATTTGGTTTGGGCGGCAGCTAGCAGTGATGGAGATAGTGATCTGATACAGGCACAATCGAGGATTTATATGGCGCAACCAATCAGATTGTTTGTAATACCAACTAAATGGTGAATCATTTAGAAAATTAATGTGCGGAGTGGTAGCCCTAACCCATTTATTTCAATTGATATGGACGGTTACGAACCAATCAAATAGTTCTACCGCCTCCAGGTTGTTTTGTATTTACGTTGAAATGGCGGAGAGTGCAATATCTCAGTGGGTCTCTTCCAGTCAAGGTAGAAATGAGAATATCTCTTGTATTTACAAGAGCGCGCGAAGTGGTGTAATCTTTTATTATTAGTGGCAATTTGTTAAACATTTAAAAAAAAAACAGGTTTTAACTGACTGTATAAACCCTTTAACATGTCCATAATCTTTTTTATGTATGATTTACATTGTAACTTCGTAACGTGCCCCTAATAATAATAATAATAAGACACGTGAAGGTTTATGTGGAGTAGACAGCCATCAGACGGTCAGATTTGTTGTTTTTTTTCAATGTTATCAATGTTTATGATAATATGTTCTGCAGAACGTTAAAAGTGTTCATTATGGCCTGACATTTAGTCAATATATAAATCGTTATTTATAAGAAACTAAGCAGAAAAACTGTGATCAGATTGAAGAATGGGGAAAATCTATATCTAATCGCATAGCTACTCCATGTAATTATTAATTGTGTCAAGTGTCGGTGATTGCGTTCTCGATATTTCCTAGTCCTACGAAGTGTTCGTGTGATTGTCTGCATGAAATTGATAAATTATCAAAATGTCATATATTTCATTTTCTGACAATTTGGAGATCATTATGATCCAAAAGGCAATTCACAACTTTATTGGGTCTTTTTGTCTGTTTTCGCCATTTTCAAGTTTATCATAGTAGTCCGGCGGCCGAAGCTGGGGACCCAAATTTTTTGAGATAAGTCTTTTTTGCGACGGTTTTATATGGAATCGGACCCGCTGAATCCATTTTTCGCTACTGGATCACTGTCATCCTGGAGGGTTTTGAATCATTAGCGAATTACTAATTAAATAACTAATTAAAATACCATTCGTTTAAAATGACACATACATTTGGAAATACGCCGCTGTTTGTGATGTATTTAAATAGAATAGGACCCCTGAGTCTATTCTAGCTACTAGTTCACTATCATCCAGATTGTATTTCAAATAATCCGGTGGACGTTTACGAAATAACAGGGGGACCCAAATTTTTCCAGACAATTTTTTTTCTCAACGGTTTTATATGGAATGAGACCCGCAGATCCCATTTTTCGCTACAGGATCACTGTCAGTCTGGAAGGAGGGTAAGCAAGTCCTTAATTACTAATTAAATAATTAAAGTTGTAGTTAATCCCAATGATTTACCATTCCCTTTTGCATAGGGATAATTCAGCACGAGTAATAACCATTGTGGAAATGCCCCACTTATGTCACCTACGGAGATCGATCACACGAACAGGGTGTGTCCACTTATTTGTGGGTGTGTCAGTCCAGAGACTGGAGCTTTGAGTCCAGTCTCCTACTGGTGGGACTACTAGCGGTGACCCGGGAAAAAAATGTGTAAGGAGGGTAAGCAAGTCGCTAATTACTAATTAAATAATTAAAGTTGTAGTTAATCCCAATGATTTACCATTCCCTTTTGCATAGGGATAATTCAGCACGAGTAATAACCATTGTGGAAATGCCCCACTTATGTCACCTACGGAGATCGATCACACGAACAGGGTGTGTCCACTTATTTGTGGGTGTGTCAGTCCAGAGACTGGAGCTTTGAGTCCAGTCTCCTACTGGTGGGACTACTAGCGGTGACCCGGGAAAAAAATGTGTAAGGAGGGTAAGCAAGTCGCTAATTACTAATTAAATAATTAAAGTTGTAGTTAATCCCAATGATTTACCATTCCCTTTTGCATAGGGATAATTCAGCACGAGTAATAACCATTGTGGAAATGCCCCACTTATGTCACCTACGGAGATCGATCACACGAACAGGGTGTGTCCACTTATTTGTGGGTGTGTCAGTCCAGAGACTGGAGCTTTGAGTCCAGTCTCCTACTGGTGGGACTACTAGCGGTGACCCGGGAAAAAAATGTGTCTTTTCCAATTTACGTTCGAAAAAGATCTATAATAATTGGATTATCAAAAGCTGTGCCCAGGATGATATTTTTAATGTATGTATCGTAAGTGCATGCTGCAGAGTGAACCATATCAATCTATGTGTGTGGTGCTCGTTGACTTGTATGAAATGTCATCATTTTGATGCTGAAATCAGAACAACTTCTTCCCTATGCGGTCACAATAAATGCTGTAATTTTGTGAAGCCCTCATCGCTCATCCTTCATCGAAATAGCTGAAAATACATGTTATCTCCAAAGGGTGTACGAATGTACAAGTGACAAGGCGTGGGGAGAGTATGTTAAAGCTAAATCTAAAAGATCGATCTCCGTAGGTGACATAAGTGGGGCATTTCCACAATGTTTATTACTCGTGCTGAATTATCCCTATGTTCATTGCAAAAGGGGATGGTAAACCATTGGGATTAACTATTTAATTAGTAATTATTTAATTAGTAATTAGCGACTTGCTTACCCTCCCTCCAGACTGATAGGTATCCTGTAGCGAAAAATGGATTCAGCGGGTCAGATTCCATATAAAACAGTCGAGAAACAAACTTATCTTGAAAAATGTGGGTTCCCCTGTTATTTCGTAAACGGCCGCCGGATTATTTGAAATACAATCTGGCTGATAGTGAACTAGTATCTAAAACAGACTCAGGGGTCCTATTCTATAAATAGCATTACAAACAGCGGGATATTTCGACTTGTATGTGTCATTTTAAACGAATGGGGATTTTAATTAGTTATTTAATTAGTAATTCGTTAATTACTCAAAACCCTCCAGGCTGACAGTGATCCAGTAGCGAAAAAGGGATTCAGTGGGTCCGATTCCATATAAAACCTTCCAGAAAAAAACTTGTCTCGAAAAAAAATTATCTCGAAAAATTTGGGTCCCCCTGTTATTTCGTAAACGACGGCCGGATTATTTGAAATACAATCTGGCTGATAGTGAACTTGTATCTAAAACAGACTCAGGGGTCCTATTCTATAAATAACATTACAAACAGCGGGGTATTTCGACTTGTATGTGTCATTTTAAACGAATGGGGATTTTAATTAGTTATTTAATTAGTAATTCGTTAATTACTCAAAACCCTCCAGGCTGACAGTGATCCAGTAGCGAAAAAGGGATTCAGTGGGTCCGATTCCATATAAAACCGTCCAGAAAAAAACTTGTCTCGAATAAAACTTATCTCGAAAAATTTGGGTCCCCCTGTTATTTCGTAAACGACCGCCGGATAATTTGAAATACAATCTGGCTGATAGTGAACTAGTATCTAAAACAGACTCAGGGGTCCTATTCTATAAATAACATTACAAACAGCGGCGCATTTCGACTTGTAAGTGTCATTTTAAACGAATGGGGATTTTAATTAGTTTTTTAATTAGTAATTCGCTAATTACCCAAAACCCTCCAGACTGACAGTGATCCAGTAGCGAAAAATGGATTCAGTGGGTCCGATTCCATATAAAACCGTCGAGAAAAAAACTTATCTCGAAAAATTTTGGTCCCCCTGCTATTTCGTAAACGGCGAAATTTAATTTTTTTTAAAGATTTGTAAATCTGATTTTTATTGTCATGTAGATTTGTTTTCCGCCACAGATGTTCAGCCTTATTACGGTCCCATTTGCCTTCTAAAATACGTATTGACACGAAAAGTAAATGCTTTCGTGAGTCCAAAATCTCAGATCGCCTTCTCTTGACTACGTTGAAAGTCATTGAAATCAGAGTTGACTATTTCCGCTTTGAATTTATTGGTGTTGTTACAGTCTTTTTTGCTGGTTGTGGTTTCTGGACCTTAAGATTAAAACTTGCCGGAAAATGTCATAGACAGAAAGAAGAATATGTCTACCGTTTTGAGTCGAAGAAAGAAACATGTTATGTAAGAGATCTTTTTCAACAATTTCAAACGTTCATGACGGATTTTCGTTCACTTAATAGATGACTTAAATATAAGTGTTTACACCTCTTCTACGTGAACCTCTATGGTAAAATGCTGTATAGAGAATATCCATCGGGTACTAAAGCTGTGGATGTCATTATTCAGCCACGTTTCTGTTATTCCACAAATATCAATTGACTATTTCCGCTTTGAATTTATTGGTGTTGTTACAGTCTTTCTTGTTGGTTGTGGTTTCTGGATCTAAAGATTAAAACTTGCCGGGAAATGTCAGAGACAGAAAGAAGAATATGTCAACCGTTTTGAGTCGAAGAAAGAAACATGTTATGTAAGAGATCTAATTTCAACAATTTCAAACGTTCATGACGGATTTTCTTACATTTTATAGATGACTTAAATATAAGTGTTTACATCTCTTCTAGGGCATAAAATGCTGTATAGAATATCCATCGGGTACTAAACCTGCGATTTTCATTATTCAGCCACGTTTCTGTTATTCAACAAAAATCAATTGAATTTTCAACAATATAATCAGATAAAATTGTTGTTTTATTCTGTACAGATCTGGCAATTGATTAATCCAAACGAAGTTGTTAAAACTGACGCTTCATTTTCGACCGCATTTCTAATTTGTATAAGATTGTTGTTTGTCTTCTGTTTAGTTTAGTCAATATATAAATCGTTATTTCAGGTGTTTATAAGAAACTGATACTGTTATCTAAGAAGAAAGGCTGTGAACTGATTGAATCATTTGTATTGGGCAGTTAAACAGAAAGCCCCGATACCACTCTTGTAACTGAATAATATGTCCCGATCTTTATTCTGGCCAACAAATTTCATCTTAACACACCTAATTAATTTTAAAAATTCGAAAAATTCGACTACATGCCGTTACATGGTTTGAAAGGCTTTACGTAAACACTTTCAAATGCAACTCGGATTTAAACATATTTTCGAACTCTCTGGACAAGTAAGATAGGTTGTAATGGATAATTTACACAAACAGGTAGGACACTTAAACATCTAAAACATCTAGTAGTTAGAATAAGGCTATTTTTTTCTCGACCTCTCAAACCAGCAAGAGTGTTATTGTCCCTTTAATATTGAATCGTCCAATGGTCAAATCATGTTTAATAATATTATCCTTCGTGAAACAGAACATGTCTTCAGCGACTTATGGGTAAACAGTTCTGCAGAAGAGTACAGTTTGTCTCAAAAAGATAAACGGGGTATTCCACTTCCATTTCGTTAGTAATCAAACGCATTAGATTGCCAAAGAAAGAAAACGATTACTAGTCAAAAATATGGTGAACATTACAATTCGTTTATAGACAATGAATAATCGGTAGACGGTCGCGCAAGTCAGATCATAGAGTGTACCACCCGCGTAAAATTGAGTTCTCATTTTAATGGTTATATCCTAAAAATCAAGTGGATTCGTTTATGAAACGAAAAAGACAAGATCTATAACAAGGATTTAGTGTTATCAGGAATGCAGAACTTGCAGTATTTCGTTTCATGCACCAGTGTGACTTTAAAACCAAAAAGTGTCATCGTGGCGCATCCCTTGTGTAAAATTGACTGCATTTTAGTCTGCAAATGACAAAGGCCCTTGTAACAGACATTGTTAGACTCAAATTAAATGTGTATGTGTATATGTGTTCTGTTAAAAATATTTTTTATGGCCTGACATCGTTATTCATAAAAACTGATACTGTTATCTAATCATTTGGTTTGGGCGGCAGCTAGCAAAGATGGAGATAGTGTTCTGATACAGGCACAATCGAGGACTAATATGGCGCAACCAATCAGATTGTTTGAAATACCAACTAAATGGTGAATCATTTAGAAAATTAATGTGCGGAGTGGTAGCCCTAACCCTTTTATTTCAAGTGATTATGGTGTAATCTTTTAGTATTAGTGACAATTTCTTAAAGCATATTTAAAAAAAAAAGGTTTTAACTGACCCTTTGACATGTCCATAATCTTGTTTTGTAAAGTGCCCCTAATAATAATAGTAATACACGTGAAGGTTTATGTGGAGTAGACAGCCATCAGACAATCAGATTTGTTTTGTTTTTTAATGTTATCAATGTTTATGATAATATGTTCTGCATAACGTTAAAAGTGTTCATTATGGCCTGACATTTAGTCAATATAATAAATCGTTATTTATAAAAAAACTAAGCAGAAAAATTATGATCAGGGTGAAGAATGGGGACAATCTATATCTAATCGCATCGCTACTTTGGTTGATTTGTTCCCCATGTAATTTCTATTTTATCAGAGTAAAATTTAATTTTAGCGTTTTCAATTGATTTATTCACATTGTTTTGTTTAAAGATTTGTGAATCTGATTATGGCCTTGTATATAAGTTTTCAAACGAAAACATTCACTATTCGTACCAATACGCAGTGGTTTAATGATTCTATTTTAGAAGGCAAAAGGGACTGTACTAAGGATGAACATCTTTGGCGAGAATGCCTTTTGGATCATAATGATCTCAAAATTGTCAGAAAATGAGATATATGACATTTTGATAATTTATCTAATTTCATGTAGACAATCACACAAACACTTTGCAGGGGAGACTCAAATCCCCCCAACGAAACCAACTTTGTAATTGAATGTATATTTAATAAAACTAGGAAATATCACGAACGCAACCACCGATAATTGACACATTTAATAATTACATGGAGAACAAATTAACCAAAGTATCGATGCGATTAGATATAGATTGCCCCCATTCTTCAATCTGATCACAATTTTTCTGCTTAGTTTCTTATATATTGACTAAATGTCATGCCAATAATGGACACTTGTAACATCATAAACATTCATAACATTAATCTGATTGTCTGATGGCTGTCTACTCTATATAAACCTTCGCGTGTATTACTATTATTATTAGGGACACTTTACAATGTTACAATGTAATCATACATAAAAAACAAGATTATGGACATGTTAAAGGGTTTCATACAGTCAGTTAAAACTTGTTTTTTTTAAAATGCGCTTTAACAAATTGTCACTAATAATAAAAGATTACACCACTTCGCGAACTATTCTCATTTCCACCTTGACCGGAAGAGACCAGTGAGATATTGCACTCTCCGCCATTTCATACGTAAATACAAAACAACCTGGAGGTGGTAGAACTATTTGGTTGGTTCGTAACCGTCCATATCACTTAAAATGAATGGGTTTAGCGTTCTCCACTCCGCTCATTAATTTTCTAAATGATTCACCACTTAGTTGGTATTTCAAACAATCTGATTGGTTGCGTCATATTAGTCCCCAATTGTGCCTGTATCAAATCACTATATCCATCACTGCTAACTGCCGCACAAACCAAATGATTAGATAACAGTATAAGTTTTTATGAATAACGATGTCAGGCCATAATAAATATTTTTAACAGAACACATATACACATTTTAAAATTTGAGTCTAACAATGTCTGTTACAAGGGCCTTAATTTCACCCTTAGTCATTTGCAGACTAAAATGCATTCAATTTTACACTAGGGATGCGCAACGATGTTACTTATTGGTTTTTGTTACGTTTAGCAACTTACCACAAATCAAACCAATGTTTTATATCTGGTCCCATGTTCACGTGAAATTAAATTTATAAATGATTGTTTACGTATGAATCGGTACGATATTGCTTTGCAATCGATTCAAAGTTATCCAAAATTGACAAGTCGACAGCATACTCACACTGGTGCATGAAATGAAATACTGTAAGTTCTGCATTTTTGATGACACTAAATTCTTGTAATAGATCATGTATATTTCGTTTCATGAAAGAATCCACTTGAAATCCAATATAAGCTTTTCGAAGTTTTCCACTAGTTTTGAATGTAAATAAACACTAAAAATCACAAAATTTTGACTAAAACCAAAAATTTTCCTCACAAATTTATCAAATATTTTTGAAAATTTCCTCTAGTTTTGAATGTAAATAAACAACAAAAATTCCCCACACAAATTTGTCAAATAAGAAAATAAACACTAAAAAACACAAAATTTGGAGAAAAGTTAAAAATCGCCCTCACTAAGTTGTCAAGTATTTTTGCAGTTTTCCACTAGTTTTGAATGTAAAATAAACACGAAAAATCACAAAAACTAACAAACACATGGATCCTTTCAAAGTTATTTAACAATGGAAATAAAGATATTTTGTTGCATTTGACAAAACAGTTGAAAATTTAAACCTTTGTCAGTAGTATTGGTGGTAATCTGAAGAATTTCAGTGAACTTATCATGATTTTTAGGCAAACATTGAGTGAAATTGTTGTACCCTACCTTTATGATGCAAAATAAAATAAAAATTATACATTTTCCACTAATTTTGAATGTAAATAAACATTACAAATCTCAAAATTTGGACTAAAAACAAACATTTCGCTCACAGATTTGTCAAAATTTTCCATTGATTTTTAATGTAAAAAACCCCTAAAATAACAACATTTAAACTAAAATCAAAATATTCTCCTCACAAATTTGTAAAATATTTTTGAAATTTTGCTCTAATTTTGGACTAAAAATCTCAAAATTTAGACCAAAATCTAATATTTTCCTAACAAATTTGTCAAATAGTTTTGAAGTTTTCCACTAATTTTGAATGTAAATAAACACTAAACATCACAGAATTTGGACTAAAATAAAAATTTCCTCTCATAAATTTGTCAAATATTTTTTAAATTTTCCGATAATTTAGAATGTAAAAAAACACTAAACATCAAAAAAATTTGACTAAAATCCACTAATTTAGATTGTAAAAAAAGTACTAAAAATCACAAAATTTTGACTAAAAATTACCCTCATACGGAAGCTCAAATACGAACTATTTTCGTTTTTTTCGATTTCCTATTTCTATTTTTAATTTTGTAAATTAATTTTTAGTTTTAAACTTATAATTTTTAATTTTAAACTTATAATTTTTTAATTTTAAACTTATAATTTTTAATTTTAAACTTTTAATTTTTAATTTTAAACTTATAATTTTTAATTTTAAACTTATAATTTTTAATTTTAAACTTTTAATTTTTAATTTTAAACTGATAATTTTTAATTTTAAACTTATAATTTTTAATTTTAATCTTATAATTTTTAATTTTAAACTGATAATTTTTAATTTTAAACTTATAATTTCTATTTTGTAAAATAATTTATAATTTTGTTTTTCTCGAGCACCATTTTAATTTTAAACTTATAATTTTTAATTTTAAACTTTTAATTTTCAATTTTAAACTTTTAATTTTTAATTTTAAACTTTTAATTTTTTAATTTTAAACTGATAATTTTTAATTTGAAACTGATAATTTTTAATTTTAATCTTATAATTTTTAATTTTAATCTTATAATTTTTAATTTTAAACTGATAATTTTTAATTTTAAACTTATAATTTCTATTTTGTAAAATAATTTATAATTTTGTTTTTCTCGAGCACCATTCGGCAAACCTCTGTATTACTGCTCATGTTACAACGTAGCTTGATAAGCCCCTCCACTCTCTGTCTGACATTATGGCAAGGTTGTAGTTTACTGATTAGGAAGACTGATCACTTGATAAAACATAGTTTTTAAAGTTAAAAAAAATTCAGACATAGGTAATCAAGACTATTTCTTGATACATAGTATTCTACGAGAGAGAGAGAGAGAGAGAGAGAGAGAGAGAGCGAGAGAGAGAGAGAGGGGGTAACATCCACTCGACACACAAATAGGTCATTTCATAGGTGATAATTTAAGAATGATGTATTCTTTGAATAATTGAAACATAATCAAATAACACACTTTTATGGAATAACAATTATTTGATTAAGAATGTTGTGTTGTCTTCTGTTTCTTCAAATTTGGATTAATTTTTATGAAAGGTGTTTGCTACTATTAGGTGATAATTTAAGAATGCTGTGTTGTCTTCTGTTTCTTTATATTTGGATTATTTAGTGCATATTTATAAAAGAAATAGGTACCATTCATTTACACTGTGTCTGCAAGCTGGTACTTTGGAAGAGTCCATTTTAATACATACATATACTATATAGACCACCCTTACAGAATCGTGATGTCAACGTAAGTCAAAGCATTCTGAACATTTGAGACACGCTACCTGCGGATAATTTATCTCAGACACATTCAATCGACATGTTTTCATATCACTTGGTCTATACGTCGCAGGTCATAAAGTCATAAAGTCAACACACTTAACAATAACAATCATGGCTTCACTCTTCCTTGTATTTCTTTTGTAATATCCATGGGGGAATTTGAAAAATCAGGCTCTTGCCATAACATTTCAGTAACACAGCTTCACAGTCGTGACCTTCATAAAAAGCATGTAATCCCTCCACTTGTTTTTCCTTCAAATTTAAGTTTGTAACTCCTAACTTCGACTTTGAAAATGTATAGCGTCCCGAAACTTTTCGCTCATGGGCGCTGACATCTTGCAATTAATTTGTGCGTTGGTCGGGTCTATATCAGATATACACAATCAATTATTTTAATGTTTTTAGCGTGGGGATTGACTAATAGTGTATTTAATTCAGTTTTAAACAAAAATTTAAATCTTTATAGCAATTTTAACAAAATAGCCAAATTCTGGCTGGGATTACTGCGCAAAATGGCCAGCGACTGTGTTCGTGCGAAAAAAAAAAGCCAGCTACGTCAAATATTTTCCACTAATTTTGAAATTAGAATAAACACTAAAAAACACAAAATTTGCAGTAAAGTAAAAAATCGCCCTCACTCAGTTGTGAAAATGTTTTTGCAGTTTTCCACTAGTTTTGACTTTAAAATAAACACTAAAAATCACAAAATCTGAACTAAAACCAAAAATTTCCCTCACAAATTTGTCAAATATTTTTGAAAATTTCCTCTAGTTTTGAATGTAAATAAACAACAAAAATTCCCCACACAAATTTGTCAAATAAGAAAATAAACACTAAAAAACACAAAATTTGGAGAAAAGTTAAAAATCGCCCTCACTAAGTTGTCAAGTATTTTTGCAGTTTTCCACTAGTTTTGAATGTAAAATAAACACGAAAAATCACAAAATCTGTACTAAAATCCAAAATTTCCAAAAATAATATAGCATTTACCAAAATTTGGCGATTTTTAGTCCCTTTATTATCCTATTCCAGACACTCCAAAGTCTTATTGGATGACATCACGCACAAAACATCCAAAGGGACTCTCGATAGAGAAAGTTATAAAAATATTGTAGGTTAAGTTTTCGAGATACAGGCATCCAAAAACGGCCCAAATCAGAAAATACTTGATTTTCAGCGTGCCATATTTTGCTTCCTGCGCATCCTATCCGTATGAATTGGGTATCCTACGATAGTGCAATTCCCATGCAACCCAACGATACCTAAATCATTTTAATCAGTTGAAATCGGGCTGAGAATTCATGTTTTCCCCTAAAGCATTCATTTTTGACTTTTTTATTTTAAATATCGGACATTATTTCGACTTCTTCCGGTTAATAATAATAATAATAATAATATGTTTATTAGGGTAAGAAATTAGGCCAGGCCTTTTTACAATTCTGCCCTTGAAATATAACAAAAACAATATAAGAACAACAAGAACAACAATGAGATCAAATAAAGAGATACAAAATTTAAAATTACAATATTAAAATATAAAATTTGCAATAAGGTTAACTACCTTCTCTATTATGAATTAAAATTATGTACATAAGGTTTACTGAGGTTGGAATTTATGTGTAAAAGAATATTCGCTTTAAAGTTTGATAATACAGGTGTGTTTTTTTATTGAGGTAGGGAGATTATTCTAGAGACAAGGTCCAATGTATTTTAAGCTATTTTTATATATTGATTTATTAGGTTTAGGAATATTAAATCAAAGATTAATATTAGTATAAGGTGTATTTTTAAAAACGAGAATATTAGTTAAGGTTTGGGCATTTTTTATGAACTTATTTGAACAGTAAGATGTATTTATTGAAGGTGAACCGATTTTGAATGGTTAAAATATTTAATGATGTAGCCAAGGTTTCATAAGTAGATAAGGTTGAGTTTTTCGGTAGCGGTTTATCACTAACTAATTTAAAAGCCAATTTTTGCACACGCTGTAAGTTATTCAAAGATGTTTTACTACAGGTATCCCATATGGTGGAGCAATAATCTAGATGCGACTGAAAATGGCCAAAATAGAATAATTTTAACAAATTTGACGGAAGAAGTGATTTTATTTTTTTTAGTTGATACAGTTTTTTATTTAGTGTTTTACACATGTATTCAGTATGTTTATTCCAAGAAAATTTACTATCAATGATTACTCCTAAGAGTTTAAATTCAGAAACATTTTCAATTTGATTATTATTGATTTGAATGTCAAGTTTATTTAATGAATTTTTAAGTTGATAATTTGTAGCTATTAACATTGACTTAGTTTTTGGTTCATTGATAATTATAGCATTATTTTGACACCATTGTTTTATTTTATTGCTTTTCAATTGGAGTTTATTATTAAGAGATGTTATATCTGGAGAAGAGGTATAAACGGTGGTGTCATCTGCAAACAGATCGCAATTTACAGAAAGAGAAAACGGTAGATCATTTATAAAGAGATTAAAAAGTAAAGGTCCAAGGATTGATCCTTGGGGTACACCAGAAGTAATATTTTGAAATGAAGATTTATTTTGTCCAATTGATATACACTGTTTTCGATTATTAAGGTATGATTTCAATAATGAAAGTAAGTTTTCAGAAAAATTATACAGCTGAAGTTTTTGTAGAAGAAGATTATGATTTACCATGTCAAAAGCTTTTCTGAAATCAAAAAATATTAATCCTGTCAGCATATTATTATTTAGAGCGTTATAAACATTTTCAGTGATATTAACAAGAGCTGTATGACAGGAGCTATTTGAGCGGAAGCCAGATTGATTTAAATATAAAAGATTATTTTTATTTAAATAATTAGTAATATTTAAATTTATATGTTTTTCAAGGGGTTTAGAGAGAGTTTGCAAAATAGATATTGGCCTATAATTACCGGCTAGGCTTTTATCACCTGATTTGAAGAATGACAGTACCTTAGCCTGTTTTAAAATGTCAGGAAATATGTTCTTTTCAATGCAAAGGTTAAATACATATGTTAGAGAGGTATTTAAAATTGAGGATCCGGTTTTGAGAAAATACGAGCTAACACCATCAATTCCTACAGATTTTGATGTATCTAAATTTGAAAGATATTTGTATACATCACAAGTAGAAATAAAAGGTATTTTACATTGAGGTGTACAAGATGAAATTTGACGGTTTACAAAATTAGAAACACTATTAGAATCGTTTTTACTTAACGAAGTTGGGACATTGTTGAGTAAGTTATTTGCAACATTTATAAAATAATCATTGAAAGTGTCAGGATCCATTTGAGTAGGTTGCGATGAAGTTTTATGAAAAGTATTATTTGCCAGTTTTATGGCATCCCAAATATTTTTACTGTTTTTTCGGTCAGATATCAAGGATTCTAAGTATTTTCGTTTACTTGCTCTAATAGCTGTTTTAACTTCATTTCTTACTTTTTTATAATTAGTAACATCACCTTTTTTCTTCAAATAATCTCGTTTATCAATTAGTTGAAATATTTCATGAGTTAACCAAACTGGTTTATCAACGTTTCTTACTCTCTTAGTTTTTAAGGGGGCATGTTTATTTATTATTGGAGTAATAATTGAATACCAGACAGAAAAAGCTAAATTTGGATCAGAATAATTATAAGTATAGTCAAAGGGAGCTGTATGCAATTCATATAAAAATTGATCTTCATTAAAGTTTTTAAAAGACCTATATTTAATTGTCACATGTTTATTTTTAGGAAAAGAAGCACCCTTTTTCTGCCAGGTAAAACATACTGGGTAATGGTCCGAGGCAGCATAACAGGGAATTTTGATTTCTTTGACATGATCAGGGTCTGAAACAATGAGATGGTCTATTAATGTTTTCGTTTTATCAGTAACTCTTGTAGGTGATTTAATAAGTTGACTAAGGCCAAAAGTTTGTAACAAATCGGTCCAATATTTATTTTGATTTTGTAAAGATCTATGTTTAAATCTCCAATCATAAGAATTTCATTTTGATTATTCCATACAGATTCCATCATTTCCGAAAAAGAATCAATCCATAGTTTAGTTGAGGCTGGATTACGGTATATACAGCATATGAGAATTGGCTTTGACTTTTTTAAATTTAGTTCTATTCAGATCGATTCAATATTTGGATGTTCCAGATCTGGGCGATGTTTATAAATGAAGTTATCTTTTATGTAGAGCAATGTTCCAGAAGAACTTAAATTAGACTTATCTTTTCTTGACGGTTTATGAAATCAAGTAATATGTAATTGATCATCATCAATAGAAGTAGTTAAGTGTGATTCGGAAATAGCAAATATATCAAAGTTTTGGATGAAAAGACTAAGCTCTGGAATTTTATTACAAAAATATTGAACATTTAGATGACCTACATGTAAACCTTTTTTACTTAAAACTGGGTTCATCTATTATATAATTGTAATAAATGATGAAAGGAATAAACTAGGTATCTTTGTAAATAACACAAAGTAAGAATTATTTATAACAAATAATAATAATTTGAATATTTATAATGCGCTATATCCACAAACTAAGTTTATGCTCAAAGCACGACACAATAATAACACTGTTAATGTTAAAACGGTTACACCAATATATTATAATGGTGTGGTGTGGATGGAAAAACAAGTGCAAGTAAGCTCTCTTTGTGAGGGAGGTGTTTGCAAACCACAGCATAACAGGAAATGTAAATTTCTAGAAACTAATGATATCGGGTATCCTAATTTGGCATGCTTGGGGAGATAATATGCTTCCTAATTAGTTTGCTTAAACAGGTATAACCATAAGAATTAAGATGTACAGAATCATGATATAAATTCTGTCTGATTTTACTTAGGTGATAATTATAAAATACGTTTCCATGATCAATAGGTATGTCAATTCCACAATCCTCACATACATCATATAGTATGTCATTAATTCGATTTATAATGATATTTGAAGAGCGAGAAAACCTTGGCAATAATCTAATGAATTTAACAGATGCATAAGGGAATTTAGAGAAACACAATTCTATTAAAGTTTTATAATAATTACGAGTATAGTCTACATACGGGACATATTTTGAGTCATTAGATCCAATTAGAAATATTATATTGCGGACATTTTTTGATGAGGTACAATTGTCAACATAAGTGATGACATCTTGTATAGTCGCCCCTGGCAGAGTTCTCACTTCTGTGGATTTGGTTTTATCCAATCCGTTTGGTTCGATACCTTTAAGTATGGATGATCCTATAACAATGTTACGTTTATATTCCAGTTTTTTCACATTAGAGAATTTTTTATGAATTGGGCCTAAGTTACATGTATGGTCTTCTGTAACAAGTGGTTTAAATGCATCCTGACTGTTTACATTTTTCGGCAATGTAGTAATAGATTCAATTTCAGAGTCAAGCTTCTTTATTTTGTCTGTTAAAAGTAACACATCACAATTTAGTTTTTCAATAGAGGCTTTATATTTATCATTGTTGTAACAGGTGTCATCAGGATCCCCAGCGAAAAATAGTTCTTTGGCTATGGTTTGATTATTATCAGAGGAATCATTTTTTTGTGTTTCTGATATTACGGCCAGTACAAAAACATGTATCTAAACAAAGACCCAGAATGAATGGTGTCCACCTGGATATTCACAGGTGTAAGGTACACTACAGGTAGATGGGTTTCACATTCAGACAGAGTTAACATCATACTGCTATTGTGAGAGTGGTAGGGGGTACTGCAATTTCTTGCAGTCAGAGTGGTTTTAATACTTTGATTAGGCGAGAGAGGTTGCAATATAGAATCATTTTTACTTAGCAATAGCGGAACTGAATAATCTTCTTTGGCGTTACTTCTTACAGCGCTTTTGAAAGATTCGCGGACATGAATGTTGAGTTCACTAGCCTCCTCACAGTTTATCAAATCTAACATGGAGTTGAAATGTTGGCTTAAAAATAAAGTTTGCAGTTCTCCATTTATTAGTGCTGTGCACGTTGTGTGATACAGATTGAGAGTGTATGACTTTGACTTCATCTTTGTTGACATTTGAACTCTTGTTATAGAACCGGTCTCTCTTTTTGATTTATCAAGTGTTAATTTTACATTTGTAGTTACATTTTCCTGATGGCTTATATTTTTGTAAAACAAATTGGCACATCTTTTAAAAACTTGATAATAACCACAGTCAGTTAAACTTGATTACAATGCCACCTTTTGTTATGTTTATATTAATATTGTTTCTATAAGAAGCGGCGATTTGCTTTCTCAGACATTCCAAGATATTAAGGGAATACTTTTGTATTATAGTGTCATTTTGTGTGGGTTCGTTGTCAATTACAGCCAGTTCGGTAGATTTTATGGAGGCAGCCATCGCTGTCAGTTTGTTTACATTAGGGTCAAGGTCACAAAACGTCCGCTCATCATAACAACGTACATAAGGGTCAAGGTCACAAAACGTCCGCTCATCATAGTAACGTCCACTGACTTTAGCCCAGCAAAATACATCACAGAGTTTTGAGTAAAAGTTCAGCAGTCACTCGTAATAAAAATCCCGATTTGATTTTTCCATTGTTATCTAGATTCTAGGTTTCTTTCCCCAATAGAAAACACAAGTTTTTCCATCCATTATTTTGAGTAGATCTATTAGTTAGCACATTATTGTGGTGTTGTTTTCCTGTGACGTCGAGGCCTTTGCCTGCTTTACGATTCACGGCGGGAAGTTGTTTAGCGAAAGTTTGAAGTGAAAAAGTTTTCGTCTTAAAAAAAGGAATAAGTTTTTATAACTCACGTTGAAGTACCGAAACAGATTCACTGAACCATAATACACATTTTACACCACATTAGATTACATTTTCACTTGATATTTATGCGTATTTATAGGTATTTCATCAAAAAATCTAGCTAGTCATTTTTTCACTTCTCTCCGCTCACGCATGCGCAGGTACCTCCAAACCTATCGTTGATGAAATTGCTTTATCTGATTGTCTGACCATATGACTTTATGTTCCAGAAATTTCAGAAACATCGATTTAGGCTTTCAAAAAAATATAAGGGTTACAAAATTGGCAGAAAATTCGAAAATATTCGGAAAACAAAGGGTAATAACTCTGAATGAAATTATATTTCTGCGATCGGATTGCCGTCAGGTATCCAAAAATTAAGATCAAATTTGAAAATTTTGAAAAATAACAAAAATTGTCTCTTATACAGAATTGTCTCTTATACAATTTTTTGAACGCCAGAAGTCAGCGACGAAGTTTCGAAATTTACAACCGCTATCGTGTGAGAAAAGACTCAAGGTTTCCAAAAATGTCATTTGGGTTATTTTTTATTTTTTTTAAACTATATTTTATTCAATAAGAATAGGATTGGGGAACAGGCTAGGCCTTTATCACCCCTCTCCCTTTAAGAAAACAATATAATTACAATTGGTTTACTTAAATACATGTATATAGTCGAAACTATTCATATTGTGTTATTAATTAATACAATTCTGAAATTATACAATAATATTTTCAAATAAAATGCGTATTTGATATACATTATAACTAATCTTGGTTTGAGGCCTGTAAGGATATAAATATAATTACAATTGTTTTACTTAAACACATGTCTATAGTCGAAATTATTCATATTATGCTATTAATTTATACAATTCTGAATGTATACCATACTATTTTCAAATAAAACGGTTATTTGATATACATTATAAATAATCTTGATTCAAGGCCTGAAAGGATATAAATATTTAAACAGAATCGAATGATGGTAATGATAAATGACGATTACAGTACTTAAAATTTGTGTTATATTAGGTACAGAATTGACGAAGCTACGGCCGTTTTCAATTTTTTGGCACCGCACGAAGTTCGGCCACTTCCGGTCTGCGCAGTAGTTTCAAATATTGTTATTAAGTTGCTGACACATGCTTTACCGATAAAAAAATAGGTCACAGATCTGTATATGTTACAGGGACTGAGAAATAAGCATCCCCGAAAAAAATAATAATAGTTTTAGTAATCACAATAGGCTTTCAGATGAAAGTCTGAAAGCCTAATAATCATTTTCTATAGCGCTGAACATTCAGTCAGTCTGACTGTTCTGTGGCACTTTACAATGTAAATATATTATATAAAAACAAAACAAAACAAAACAAAACATACACGTGTATACAAAATAAACAAAATAATCTAATCTAAAGGAATAGTTTACATACAATATACAGATAAAAAGTGAAGCATTTAAATTATTGTTCAAAAGTTTGGGTAAAAAACAGGGTTTTTAGGCGTTGTTTGAATACAGCCAAGTTTGGACTAATTTGGACTCCCAGAGGCAATGTGTTCTATTCTTTTGGTGCTGCGTACACAAAAGCTCTCTCATCAAACTTTTGACTTCTGTACTGGACATACAAGCTGGTTTTTATGAGATGAACGTAAAGAACGAGACGGTAGATACTGCTTAATCAAATCGGATAAATAGGATGGTGCCAAAGGATCGCTTAAACAATTGAGAGCTATTCTCATTTCCACCTTGACCGGAAGAGACCAGTGAGATATTGCACTCTCCGCCATTTCATACGTAAATACAAAACAACCTGGAGGTGGTAGAACTATTTGGTTGGTTTGTAACCGTCCATATCACTTAAAATGAATGGGTTTAGCGTTCTCCACTCCGCTCATTAATTTTCTAAATGATTCACCACTTAGTTGGTATTTCAAACAATCTGATTGGTTGCGTTATATTAGTCCCCAATTGTGCCTGTATCAAATCACTATATCCATCACTGCTAACTGCCGCACAAACCAAATGATTAGATAACAGTATAAGTTTTTATGAATAACGATGTCAGGCCATAATAAATATTTTTAACAGAACACATATACACATTTTAAAATTTGAGTCTAACAATGTCTGTTACAAGGGCCTTAATTTCACCCTTAGTCATTTGCAGACTAAAATGCATTCAATTTTACACTAGGGATGCGCAACGATGTTACTTATTGGTTTTTGTTACGTTTAGCAACTTACCACAAATCAAACCAATGTTTTATATCTGGTCCCATGTTCACGTGAAATTAAATTTATAAATGATTGTTTACGTATGAATCGGTACGATATTGCTTTGCAATCGATTCAAAGTTACCCAAAATTGACAAGTCGACAGCATACTCACACTGGTGCATGAAATGAAATACTGCAAGTTCTGCATTTTTGATGACACTAAATTCTTGTAATAGATCATGTATATTTCGTTTCATGAAAGAATCCACTTGAAATCCAATGTAAGCTTTTCGAAGTTTTCCACTAGTTTTGAATGTAAATAAACACTAAAAGTCACAAAATTTTGACTAAAACCAAAAATTTCCCTCACAAATTTATCAAATATTTTTGAAAATTTCCTCTAGTTTTGAATGTAAATAAACAACAAAAATTCCCCACACAAATTTGTCAAATAAGAAAATAAACACTAGAAACACAAAGTTTGGAGAAAAGTTAAAAATCGCCCTCACTAAGTTGTCAAGTATTTTTGCAGTTTTCCACTAGTTTTGAATGTAAAATAAACACGAAAAATCACAAAAACTAACAAACACATGGATCCTTTCAAAGTTATTTAACAATGGAAATAAAGATATTTTGTTGCATTTGACAAAACAGTTGAAAATTTAAACCTTTGTCAGTAGTATTGGTGGTAATCTGAAGAATTTCAGTGAACTTATCATGATTTTTAAGCAAACATTGAGTGAAATTGTTGTACCTTACCTTTATGATGCAAAATAAAATAAAAATTATACTTTTTCCACTAATTTTGAATGTAAATAAACATTACAAATCTCAAAATTTGGACTAAAAACAAAAATTTCGCTCACAGATTTGTCAAAATTTTCCATTGATTTTTAATGTAAAAAACCCCTAAAATAACAACATTTAAACTAAAATCAAAATATTCTCCTCACAAATTTGTAAAATATTTTTGAAATTTTGCTCTAATTTTGGACTAAAAATCTCAAAATTTAGACCAAAATCTAATATTTTCCTGACAAATTTGTCAAATAGTATTGAAGTTTTCCACTTATTTTGAATGTAAATAAACACTAAACATCACAGAATTTGGACTAAAATAAAAATTTCCTCTCATAAATTTGTCAAATATTTTTTAAATTTTCCGATAATTTAGAATGTAAAAAAACACTAAACATCAAAATATTTTGACTAAAATCCACTAATTTAGATTGTAAAAAAGTACTAAAAATCACAAAATTTTGACTAAAAATTACCCTCATACGGAAGCTCAAATACGAACTATTTTCGTTTTTTTCGATTTCCTATTTCTATTTTTAATTTTGTAAATTAATTTTTAGTTTTAAACTTATAATTTTTAATTTTAAACTTATAATTTTTTAATTTTAAACTTATAATTTTTAATTTTAAACTTTTAATTTTTAATTTTAAACTTATAATTTTTAATTTTAAACTTATAATTTTTAATTTTAAACTTATAATTTTTAATTTTAAACTTATAATTTTTAATTTTAAACTTTTAATTTTTAATTTTAAACTGATAATTTTTAATTTTAAACTTATAATTTTTAATTTTAATCTTATAATTTTTAATTTTAATCTTATAATTTTTAATTTTAAACTTATAATTTCTATTTTGTAAAATAATTTATAATTTTGTTTTTCTCGAGCACCATTTTAATTTTAAACTTATAATTTTTAATTTTAAACTTTTAATTTTCAATTTTAAACTTTTAATTTTTAATTTTAAACTTTTAATTTTTTAATTTTAAACTGATAATTTTTAATTTGAAAATGATAATTTTTAATTTTAATCTTATAATTTTTAATTTTAATCTTATAATTTTTAATTTTAAACTGATAATTTTTAATTTTAAACTTATAATTTCTATTTTGTAAAATAATTTATAATTTTGTTTTTCTCGAGCACCATTCGGCAAACCTCTGTATTACTGCTCATGTTACAACGTAGCTTGATAAGCCCCTCCACTCTCTGTCTGACATTATGGCAAGGTTGTAGTTTACTGATTAGGAAGACTGATCACTTGATAAAACATAGTTTTTAAAGTTAAAAAAAATTCAGACATAGGTAATCAAGACTATTTCTTGATACATAGTGTTCTACGAGAGAGAGAGAGAGAGAGAGAGAGAGAGAGAGCGAGAGAGAGAGAGAGAGAGGGGGTAACATCCACTCGACACACAAATAGGTCATTTCATAGGTGATAATTTAAGAATGATGTATTCTTTGAATAATTGAAACATAATCAAATAACACACTTTTATGGAATAACAATTATTTGATTAAGAATGTTGTGTTGTCTTCTGTTTCTTCAAATTTGGATTAATTTTTATGAAAGGTGTTTGCTACTATTAGGTGATAATTTAAGAATGCTGTGTTGTCTTCTGTTTCTTTATATTTGGATTATTTAGTGCATATTTATAAAAGAAATAGGTACCATTCATTTACACTGTGTCTGCAAGCTGGTACTTTGGAAGAGTCCATTTTAATACATACATATACTATATAGACCACCCTTACAGAATCGTGATGTCAACGTAAGTCAAAGCAATCTGAACATTTGAGACACGCTACCTGCGGATAATTTATCTCAGACACATTCAATCGAAATGTTTTCATATCACTTGGTCTATACGTCGCAGGTCATAAAGTCATAAAGTCAACACACTAACAATAACAATCATGGCTTCACTCTTCCTTGTATTTCTTTTGTAATATCCATGGGGGAATTTGAAAAATCAGGCTCTTGCCATAACATTTCAGTAACACAGCTTCACAGTCGTGACCTTCATAAAAAGCATGTAATCCCTCCACTTGTTTTTCCTTCAAATTTAAGTTTGTAACTCCTAACTTCGACTTTGAAAATGTATAGCGTCCCGAAACTTTTCGCTCATGGGCGCTGACATCTTGCAATTAATTTGTGCCCTGGTCGTGTCTATATCAGATATACACAATCAATTATTTTAATGTTTTTAGCGTGGGGATTGACTAATAGTGTATTTAATTCAGTTTTAAACAAAAATTTAAATCTTTATAGCAATTTTAACAAAATAGCCAAATTCTGGCTGGGATTACTGCGCAAAATGGCCAGCGACTGTGTTCGTGCGAAAAAAAAAGCCAGCTACGTCAAATATTTTCCACTAATTTTGAAATTAGAATAAACACTAAAAAACACAAAATTTGCAGTAAAGTAAAAAATCGCCCTCACTCAGTTGTGAAAATGTTTTTGCAGTTTTCCACTAGTTTTGACTGTAAAATAAACACTAAAAATCACAAAATCTGAACTAAAATCAAAAATTTCCCTCACAAATTTGTCAAATATTTTTGAAAATTTCCTCTAGTTTTGAATGTAAATAAACAACAAAAATTCCCCACACAAATTTGTCAAATAAGAAAATAAACACTAAAAAACACAAAATTTGGAGAAAAGTTAAAAATCGCCCTCACTAAGTTGTCAAGTATTTTTGCAGTTTTCCACTAGTTTTGAATGTAAAATAAACACTAAAAATCACAAAATCTGAACTAAAATCAAAAATTTCCCTCACAAATTTGTCAAATATTTTTGAAAATTTCCTCTAGTTTTGAATGTAAATAAACAACAAAAATTCCCCACACAAATTTGTCAAATAAGAAAATAAACACTAAAAAACACAAAATTTGGAGAAAAGTTAAAAATCGCCCTCACTAAGTTGTCAAGTATTTTTGCAGTTTTCCACTAGTTTTGAATGTAAAATAAACACGAAAAATCACAAAATCTGTACTAAAATCCAAAATTTCCAAAAATAAAAAAAATAATATAGCATTTACCAAAATTTGGCGATTTTTCGACTTTTTTCGATTTTTAGTCCCTTTATTATCCTATTCCAGACACTCCAAAGTCTTATTGGATGACATCACGCACAAAACATCCAAAGGGACTCTCGATAGAGAAAGTTATAAAAATATTGTAGGTTAAGTTTTCGAGATACAGACATCCAAAAACGGCCCAAATCAGAAAATACTTGATTTTCAGCGTGCCATATTTTGCTTCCTGCGCATCCTATCCGTATGAATTGGGTATCCTACGATAGTGCAATTCCCATGCAACCCAACGATACCTAAATCATTTTAATCAGTTGAAATCGGGCTGAGAATTCATGTTTTCCCCTAAAGCATTCATTTTTGACTTTTTTATTTTAAATATCGGACATTATTTCGACTTCTTCCGGTTAATAATAATAATAATAATAATATGTTTATTAGGGTAAGAAATTAGGCCAGGCCTTTTTACAATTCTGCCCTTGAAATATAACAAAAACAATATAAGAACAACAAGAACAACAATGAGATCAAATAAAGAGATACAAAATTTAAAATTACAATATTAAAATATAAAATTTGCAATAAGGTTAACTATTTCTCTATTATGAATTAAAATTATGTACATAAGGTTTACTGAGGTTGGAATTTATGTGTAAAAGAATATTCGCTTTAAAGTTTGATAATACAGGTGTGTTTTTTTATTGAGGTAGGGAGATTATTCTAGAGACAAGGTCCAATGTATTTTAAGCTATTTTTATATATTGATTTATTAGGTTTAGGAATATTAAATCAAAGATTAATATTAGTATAAGGTGTATTTTTAAAAACGAGAATATTAGTTAAGGTTTGGGCATTTTTTATGAACTTATTTGAACAGTAAGATGTATTTATTGAAGGTGAACCGATTTTGAATGGTTAAAATATTTAATGATGTAGCCAAGGTTTCATAAGTAGATAAGGTTGAGTTTTTCGGTAGCGGTTTATCACTAACTAATTTAAAAGCCAATTTTTGCACACGCTGTAAGTTATTCAAAGATGTTTTACTACAGGTATCCCATATGGTGGAGCAATAATCTAGATGCGACTGAAAATGGCCAAAATAGAATAATTTTAACAAATTTGACGGAAGAAGTGATTTTATCTTTTTTAGTTGATACAGTTTTTTATTTAGTGTTTTACACATGTATTCAGTATGTTTATTCCAAGAAAATTTACTATCAATGATTACTCTTAAGAGTTTAAATTCAGAAACATTTTCAATTTGATTATTATTGATTTGAATGTCAAGTTTATTTAATGAATTTTTAAGTTGATAATTTGTAGCTATTAACATTGACTTAGTTTTTGGTTCATTGATAATTATAGCATTATTTTGACACCATTGTTTTATTTTATTGCTTTCCAATTGGAGTTTATTATTAAGATATGTTATATCTGGAGAAGAGGTATAAACGGTGGTGTCATCTGCAAACAGATCGCAATTTACATAGGTTTGATACATAGGTTTGCATATCGAAGGAAAAGAACACACCAAGATTCCTGACACAGTTGGTTGGGTTTTTTGCCGTGCTTCCAAAAGTCACATGGTTGATGTCAATGTTCTTCTTATTCCCGATTATTATATTTCCTGTTTTGTCATCGTTCAATTTTAAAAAAATTGCAGTGCATACAGATTCTAATTCGTTCAATGCGTGCTTCAAGTTCTGATGTAGTGGTATCTGGTGAAGGTTCGGGTTCAACATATAACTTGGTGTCATCTGCATAGAGGTGGTAATCAAGACCCATTTCACGGATGCTATCTCCAATTGATGCAGTGTATGCTGTGAACAAAACAGGTCCCAATACGGAACCCAAAATCAAGAACTTAAGGCATTGCTTGCGATGCGTCGACAACAATTATCTGCTGTCTTCCATTCAGATAGGACTCAAACCACCTCAGCGCGTCTCCGGATATACCATATCGAGTTTCAAGTCTCCCGAGTAAGGTTGATTGATATATCGTATCAAATGTCGCACTCAAATCCAATAAAACTAGCGACACCGGTTGCTTCCAAACCAAGCTACATACAATATCATTGTGAACACGAAGTAAGGCGGATTCTGTAGTGTACTGTTTTCTGTATGCTGACTGAAATTTTCTTGGAGATTGTTTTCACACAAATGATATTTAAAACGATTGCGGCCAATTTTTTCTATAATTTTCAGTGAATGATAAATGCGACACAGGTCGGTAATATTATGTACGATAAACGTGATGACTTTGACTTTCCGATTGTTAACTTTCCATTTATTAGTAGTAACATTCCAATATCACCAGCTTATGGAGTGTTTGTGTCTCAGCTAATTCGTTACGCGAGAGCTTGTTCATTCTATTCTGATTTTTTGAGTAGATCGAGGCATTTGTCATCTAAGCTTCAACTACAGGGATACATGCGAACTAGACTTATTAAAGCCTTTAAAAAGTTTTATGGTCGTCATATTGACTTGATCGGTAAATATAACATGTCTCTCTCGACTATTATTCTAGGCATATTTAATTGACGGGTATACTATCTACCTGATTATATATGTGTACTACATCGTTAACACCGTGCATTTTGCATACCGATAGTTCATTGGTCTATCACGCTATTTTACCGAGTTTTAAAAAGTTTTATGGTCGTCATATTGACTTGATCGGTAAATATAACATGTCTCTCTCGACTATTATTCTAGGCATATTTAATTGACGGGTATACTATCTACCTGATTATATATGTGTACTACATCGTTAACACCGTGCATTTTGCATACCGATAGTTCATTGGTCTATCACGCTATTTTACCGAGTTTTCGCTTAATTGATTGGATGCAGCTATGGCGGATGTGGCGCGCCAGGCAGGGTAAGCTTACTCTTCCTAGGACACCTGTTACCACTGTTCGTCGTGTATTTTGTACACGGTGAACAGTCCATATGCTGATTACACTTTTTTGCGTTTTTACACATTTTTGCCTATACCGTTTTTAGGACTTCGAATTTTGTCTAATGGTTTGGATTGTTCGTACTTGGTTTTATTTTATTTATAGCACATTACGATCAAGTGTTGATTTTTTAATAAGGGGTGTCACATACTTCTGCGCCTACTAATAAGGGGTTCAGATTTCGTGATTTTTGCAAAAACATTTGACAACTTATTGAGGGCGATTTTTAACTTTACTTCAAATTTTGTATTTTTTCGTGTTTATTTACTTTCAAAATTAGTGGAAAATTTCCAAAATATTTGACAAATTTGTGAGTGGAATTTTTGATTTTAGTCAAAATTTGGTGATTTTTAGTATTTATTTACAGTCTAAATTAGTGGAAAATTAAAAACTTGACAGCTTGATAGAGCCTCACGGTATCATGGAGCCTTTGGCTGTGGCAGAACCGCCCGGTAATATAGATTTATTACTTAATTTCGATTGCCCTCCTCAAACTCAAGGTGTCGGTGACACCATTGCAGCCAATGTTTCTCAACAAATAAAAACAAAAATTGTGCAAGGGGAATATGTTGATTTAGCTTCTCTTTTGGATCATTCCCCTCCAGTTGCTCGTGGAAATCGAGTTATAATTCAGCAGGGTCAGCTTGTTCTTGAACCGTCGAAACCGGAATCAAAAATTACGACGGTCGAAGTTTGGTCAGATGCGTTTATAATTTTTATGAGCATCTATTGTTCCATACATAAGGACAAATACCCAGATTTATTGAAATATATGCAAGTTATTCGAATTGCATCAAAAAGGGCAAATGATTTAGGCTGCATGTTATATGACGAACAATTTCGTCTGCGCAAAGCAAAACACCCAACTGGTCCATGGTCCGTTATAGATACGGAATTGTGGCTCCTATATATAAATTGTGTAAATCAATTGGGTGATGCTAAGGTTTATCCGTCAAACTCCACGACCTTTAATAGTTCTGCTCAAAATAATAGACTATGCTATTCCTATAATTATACTGGGCAATGTCTTAGAGCATATTGTTCCTACCAGAATAGATGTTTGCGTTGTTTCAGGAACCATCCATTAATTTCATGTTCAGCTGAAATTTCCCATACCAGTAAATTCAGTCCCGGTAGAGGTACAGGTTTTCGGCCGACAACCCCTTTTTATCAATCCTTCCCAAGATATCCCACAACAACGGTTAACCACAGATTTCCACGTCCTCAAGTTAGAGCCTCATTTGTAAAAAGGTTCAGGCACCCTGCGTTATAATTAGTAGATATTCCAAACACCCTCTTTACCTTTATGTTTTTATTGTAACAGATCTATGGTCCAAAGGTCGGACACCTATAAACCTTGCAGTATTAAATGGTTTACTTAATTCCTATCCTAAACACGAGGACGCCGAATTATTGAGATCAGGTTTCACTGAAGGATTTCGATTTAAATTTCAAGGCCCACGTCTAGCCCGTTTTTCACATAATCTTAAATCTTCTAAAACACTAGAAGTTGAAAGTTAGGCCCCACTTACCTTACTGGGGTTTGATATTGACACCGTTACGTTACAGGTAAAAATCCCCGACGAAAAGCTTACTAAATTATGAGCGCAGTTACTAGAGCCATTCCATGTTCTCGGGCCTTCCTCAGACGTTTTTATGACGTTATTGCTGCTTTTAAGCGAAAAAAACCCGAAACACTACTATACAATCAGGGTAACCCGTACCCTTCGAGAGGATTTTCGGATCTGGCAACTATTTCTTTAAAATTTTAATGGAATTAGCTAAATTTCACACCAAAAATGGTTGTCAAACAACAAGCTAGAGTTATTTACCGATAGTTCTGGAAATAAAGAGTTAGGTTGTGGGGCATACTTTAATGGTCGTTGGGTTCAATTTAGCTGGCCTGTCAGTTGGTCAAACTCGGATTTGATTCGGGATATGACATTTTTAGAGCTTATTCCGGTTGTGTTAGCATTCCTGACTTGGAAAAAGTATCAAAAACAGAACTGTGTCATTTTAAACATTGACAATTCCGCACTTGTGTCAATCATCAACAAACATTCATCGACATCCCCACGAGTAATGCATCTGTTGCATCCCCTGGTTTTAGAACTCCTTATTAACAATGTTCAAGACTTGAACTTCAAGTTAAAGCAAAGTATATAGAATCCGCTAAGAATGACATAGCTAATGGTCTTTCACGTTTTCAGGAACAGCGCTTCCGAGAATTGGTTCCGATGGCACGCAAATTTCCAGATCATATTCCGGTTTCTTTTCTGGAGGCAATTTCAAAAGTGGAATTGACCAACTCTTAATAAATTCAGTTGCTCATAATACATTAAACACCTATAACTGTGGCATGAATTCATTTCATGAATTTCGGAGGACGTTTGGTATGGATAATTCCTGGCCGCTGACTGTTCAAGAAATAGCTTCTTTTATTGTTTACTTGTTTCGTTTGGGTGTATCCCACTCAACTGCAAAATGCTATGTATCGGGGTTGGGTTTTTTTTATAGTAAAACTAATAATTTGGAGGACCCAGCCACTTCATTTCTTGTATAATAGGACCAAAGGGGTGACCAGGGATACCCGTTTACCTATTACAAAAGACTTACTATCGGACATTATTTCTTCATTACGCATGGTCTGTTCCTCAACGTTTGAGAGGCTTTTATTTTCTGCGGCATTTTCTATTGCATTCCATGGCTGTTTTAGGGTAGGGGAAATAACCTATGACAAAATGAAATCACAAAGTCATTGTTTAAAGCTAGGTGACATTATCTTTCCCCCGATGCTATTATAATTCTTCTCAAAACTTCAAAAACTGATCAAGCTGGGGCTGGAAGCAAAATTACTATAAATAGAAAGCGGGGAGATCCTACGTGTCCCGTGTCTCCGTTGTCCTCATATACTGATCAACGCACTCCGGCTTCTGAGATTCTCTTTACCCATTTTGATGGTAGTCCAATAACAGGGTATCAGTTTTCAGCTGTTTTAAAAAAGTCATTGACGGTTTTAGGCATCGATCACACTCGTTATACATCGCACTCATTTAGGATTGGTTCTGCATCCAACGGCTTTCTGAGTTGTCTCTCAGAATCAGACATCAAGGAACTAGGCGTTGGAAATCAAAAGCTTATACACGTTCATAATTTAATACTAATCATGCTTTCTGACATTGTGTTTTCAGCGTTGACTTCAGTCTGGATCGTTGGATTGTCGATTATAAGGGATGCATTCACCGCGTCTAGATCACGACCTGATGGAATTATTTTAGGCCTTAAACGACAAAATGTGGAAATTTGGTGGCAATCTCGTCGTGGTATGCACTGGAAAGATCTATCTGGCTTAATTGACATTATGTTGAAATATGAACAGGCCCCAAGCTATTTGGTAATGCATGTTTCTGGGAACGATATTGGTGAAACTAAAGTCGGCTTTCTTCGTTATGAAATAAAAGAGACTATTGCAAATATAACCGCCAAATTGCAAAACACAACTTTAATCTGGTCACAAATTTTACCTCGCCTACGTTGGCGTCATTCGTCTAATGGTCATGCTATGGACACATCTAGAAAGCGCATAAATAGTTCATCCTCCAGCTATAGTATAAAACATGGTGGCCGTTATATCAGATACCCAGACATCTGCCGTGATAGAATCTTTTTCGGAGAGGACGGGGTACATCTATCTCCGTTAGAACGTGAAATATTTTTGAGTACACTTCAAGGGGCCTTAGAACCTTTTTTTATTTGGATCGACTAGTGGAAGTTATCCTTAATCGCCATGATCAGGTACACGAAGTTGACATGAGTCGTTTAGTTCAGTTCTTTTTAATTGTATATATGTTCCTTTCTAATTAGAATTTCGTATAAAAAGTTAAATGAGTTCATTTTAAGCAATATTTCGGAGGTTTGATACCGCTAAGTTCCCACGTTTGTGGCGTTTGACCGCGTTAACTACTAGTAAGTTATCGCTGTCAAGATGGCATACTCAGCTGCAAATCAAGAATAATTTAGATGCCATCGGATATCTCAGTCTGATTTCTGCTTCCCAGAATCAAACTGAACTATAAGGTATCCCATAAATGCATGGATTGGCCTGCCTTTATGACCATCTGTCGGCGACCAATGTAGTTTTATGAATAAGTAGATTGATAAATTATGGAATTGAAAGAGATATATTAAATTGTTTACATTGATCAGATATACAATGGAAGATTTAGTGAAACAGTTTTGAATTGACAAAGTCAAATGAAAATGTGATGAACTTTTAAATTATGAAATAGATAAACACTAATAAATGATTTAATATATTTAAATGTATTATTGGGCTGTGACCATTATTGCCAATAAATATTATTCCTCTTAGATTTGTCTTTGATAACTGATTTCAAGCCTTAACTTAAAATCCGTTATCAAAGCGTTGAATTATAGCGTAGTTACGGTAATTAAATGACGTCTTCGTCACGTGGTTGCCGCCTGCGTTCATTTTATGTTTGACGAAGTCCAAACAAGTATATCGTTTATCAGTTCTTTACAAAACGAAGCTTATAAATGCTAGAGAGGTTTTCTCTTTTACTTTTAAAGTAACAACCAATTTCGATATACCCACCCACCCTCCCAAATGCAAAGGATACTTTCGTTGTGGTTTTTCTTTTCATTTCAGACGTTCTTTATCTGTATGGTTATTGGTTTATATAAAAGATGGCATACTCAGCTGCAAATCAAGAATAATTTCGACGTCATCGGATATCTCAGTCTGATTTCTGCTTCCCAGAATCAAACTGAACTATAAGGTATCCCATAAATGCATGGATTGGCCTGTCTTTATGACCATCTGTCGGCGACCAATGTAGTTTTAAGAATGAGTCGATTGATAAATTATGGAATTGAAAGAGATATATTGAATTGTTTACATTGATCAGATATACAATGGAAGATTTAGTGAAACAGTTTTGAATTGACAAAGTCAAATGAAAATGTGATTAACTTTTAAATTATGAAATAGATAAACACTAATAAAGGATTTAATATATTGAAATGTATTATTGGGCTGTGACCATTATTGCCAATAAATATTATTCCTCTTAGATTTGTCTTTGATAAAAAATTCCTCTCACAAATTTGTCAAATATTTTTTAAATTTTCCACTAATTTAGATTGTAAATAAATACTAAAAATCACCAAATTTTGACTAAAATCAAATATTCCCCTCACAAATTTATCAAATATTTTGGACATTTTCCACTAATTTTGAAAATAAATAAACACTTAAAAACACAAAATTTGGAGAAAAGTTGTCAAGTATTTTTGCAGTTTTCCACTAGTTTTGAATGTAAAATAAACACTAAAAATCACAAAATCTGTACTAAAATCCAAAATTTCCAACACAAATTTGTCAAATATTTTTGAAAGTTTCCTTTAGTTTTAAATGTAAATAAACACTCACAAATTCCCCTCACAAATTTGTCAAATATGTTTGAAATTTAACCATTTCACTTTTTTTTATTATCAAAATGTCATAGTGTTTTCTGACAATTTCGAGATCATATTATCGTCCAATGGTAGCTTGTTTACATATCTGAAAAACACATGGATCCTTTCCAATTTATTTAACAATGGAAATTAAGACATTTTGTTGCATTTGACAAAATAGTTGAAAATTTAAAACTTTGACATCAGTATTGGTGGTAGTCTGAAGAATTTCAGTGAACTTATCATGATTTATAGGCAAACATTGAGTGAAATTGCTCTACTTTCTTCCCATATAAACTTTATGATGCAAATTTTTTTATCCGTTTTCCACTAATTTTGAATGTAAATAAACACTGAAAATCTCAAAATTTGGAATAAAATCAAAAATGCCCCTCCCAAACCCTAACCTTAACCTAAGCCTAAGCCTAACCCTAACCAAACCCTAACCCTAATCTTAACCCTCCCTAACCGTAACCCTAAACCCTAAAAATCTCAAAATTTGGACTAAAAATCTCAAAATTTGGACTAAAAATCTCAAAATTTGGACTAAAAATCTCAAAATTTGGACTAAAATCAAAAATTTGTCAAAAATTTTACACTAATTTTGAATGTAAAAAAATTATAGTGGGCAATGTCTTAGAGCATATTGTTCCTACCAGAATAGATGTTTGCGTTGTTTCAGGAACCATCCATTAATTTCATGTTCAGCTGAAATTTCCCATACCAGTAAATTCAGTCCCGGTAGAGGTACAGGTTTTCGGCCGACAACCCCTTTTTATCAATCCTTCCCAAGATATCCCACAACAACGGTTAACCACGGTTCCACGTCCTCAAGTTAGAGCCTCATTTGTAAAAAGGTTCAGGCACCCTGCGTTATAATTAGTAGATATTCCAAACACCCTCTTTACCTTTATGTTTTTATTGTAACAGATCTATGGTCCAAAGGTCGGACACCTATAAACCTTGCAGTATTAAATGGTTTACTTAATTCCTATCCTAAACACGAGGACGCCGAATTATTGAGATCAGGTTTCACTGAAAAATTTCGATTTAAATTTCAAGGCCCACGTCTAAAAACTGAATTTATTTTGCTTGGATCTAATCATAACCTCAACACCATAACTGATTCCAATTCGATTAAGATTGATGGAAATGAAATTACTCCTAGTAACTCTGTTCGCAATATTGGAGCTTATTTTGATAGTAAAATGACCATGTCTAATCACGTGAACAATATTTGTAAATCCTGCTACTTTCATATCCGGAATATTGGCAAAATTCGTAAATTTCTTACCCCGGATTCAACTAAAACGCTTGTTCATGCTTTTATTACTTCAAGACTTGATACTTTTAACTCACTTTTATCCGGCTTACCCAATAAATTAATATACAAATTGCAAAAAGTTCAAAACACCGCTGCACGACTTATTACCCTTACGAAGAGACATGATCATATTACTCCCATACTTAAACAACTTCACTGGCTTCCCATTCCATATCGTATTCAATTTAAGATCCTTTTAACTGCTTATAAATGTTTTCATGGCTTAGCCCCATCTTATTTATGTCATCTAATTGAAAAACAAACAAATGCTCGCAGTCTCCGTAGTTCAAATGACATTTATCGTCTCAAACCAAGATCTGCTAGAATGGTTACATATGGTGAAAGATCGTTTTCATTTCTAGCCCCAAACCTGTGGAATGATTTAAAACCATCTGGTTCTGATACTGATATTCGTTCTAGCCCTTCAGTACAATCTTTTAAATGTGCTCTTAAAACCTACTTATTTAAAAAGGCTTTTAATTAGATATATATTATTTTATTATATTGCATCTTTTTGTAGTCTTTTAGTTGTTTTATATATTTTTTGTTTTACTGGTATATGATTGTAAAGCGCTTCTGAACACCGCTGGTGGAATTAGCGCTATATAAATGTTTTAATAATAATAATAATAATAGCCCGTTTTTCACATAATCTTAAATCTTCTAAAACACTAGAAGTTGAAAGTTAGGCCCCACTTACCTTACTGGGGTTTGATATTGACACCGTTACGTTACAGGTAAAAATCCCCGACGAAAAGCTTACTAAATTATGAGCGCAGTTACTAGAGCCATTCCATGTTCTCGGGCCTTCCTCAGACGTTTTTATGACGTTATTGCTGCTTTTAAGCGAAAAAAACCCGAAACACTACTATACAATCAGGGTAACCCGTACCCTTCGAGAGGATTTTCGGATCTGGCAACTATTTCTTTAAAACTTTAATGGAATTAGCTAAATTTCACACCAAAAATGGTTGTCAAACAACAAGCTAGAGTTATTTACCGATAGTTCTGGAAATAAAGGGTTAGGTTGTGGGGCATACTTTAATGGTCGTTGGATTCAATTTAGCTGGCCTGTCAGTTGGTCAAACTCGGATTTGATTCGGGATACGACATTTTTAGAGCTGATTCCGGTTGTGTTAGCATTCCTGACTTGGAAAAAGTATCAAAAACAGAACTGTGTCATTTTAAACATTGACAATTCCGCACTTGTGTCAATCATCAACAAACATTCATCGACATCCCCACGAGTAATGCATCTGTTGCATCCCCTGGTTTTAGAACTCCTGATTAACAATGTTCAAGACTTGAACTTCAAGTTAAAGCAAAGTATATAGAATCCGCTAAGAATGACATAGCTGATAGTCTTTCACGTTTTCAGGAACAGCGCTTCCGAGAATTGGTTCCGATGGCACGCAAATTTCCAGATCATATTCCGGTTTCTTTTCTGGAGGCAATTTCAAAAGTGGAATTGACCAACTCTTTATAAATTCAGTTGCTCATAATACATTAAACACCTATAACTGTGGCATGAATTCATTTCATGAATTTCGGAGGACGTTTGGTATGGATAATTCCTGGCCGCTGACTGTTCAAGAAATAGCTTCTTTTATTGTTTACTTGTTTCGTTTGGGTGTATCCCACTCAACTGCAAAATGCTATGTATCGGGGTTGGTTTTTTTTATAGTAAAACTAATAATTTGGAGGACCCAGCCACTTCATTTCTTGTATAATAGGACCAAAGGGGTGACCAGGGATACCCGTTTACCTATTACAAAAGACTTACTATCGGACATTATTTCTTCATTACGCATGGTCTGTTCCTCAACGTTTGAGAGGCTTTTATTTTCTGCGGCTTTTTCTATTGCATTCCATGGCTGTTTTAGGGTAGGGGAAATAACCTATGACAAAATGAAATCACAAAGTCATTGTTTAAAGCTAGGTGACATTATCTTTCCCCCGATGCTATTATAATTCTTCTCAAAACTTCAAAAACTGATCAAGCTGGGGCTGGAAGCAAAATTACTATAAATAGAAAGCGGGGAGATCCTACGTGTCCCGTGTCTCCGTTGTCCTCATATACTGATCAACGCACTCCGGCTTCTGAGATTCTCTTTACCCATTTTGATGGTAGTCCAATAACAGGGTATCAGTTTTCAGCTGTTTTAAAAAAGTCATTGACGGTTTTAGGCATCGATCACACTCGTTATACATCGCACTCATTTAGGATTGGTTCTGCATCCAACGGCTTTCTGAGTTGTCTCTCAGAATCAGACATCAAGGAACTAGGCGTTGGAAATCAAAAGCTTATACACGTTCATAATTTAATACTAATCATGCTTTCTGACATTGTGTTTTCAGCGTTGACTTCAGTCTGGATCGTTGGATTGTCGATTATAAGGGATGCATTCACCGCGTCTAGATCACGACCTGATGGAATTAGTTTAGGCCTTAAACGACAAAATGTGGAAATTTGGTGGCAATCTCGTCGTGGTATGCACTGGAAAGATCTATCTGGCTTAATTGACATTATGTTGAAATATGAACAGGCCCCAAGCTATTTGGTAATGCATGTTTCTGGGCACGATATTGGTGAAACTAAAGTCGGCTTTCTTCGTTATGAAATAAAAATATAACCGCCAAATTGCAAAACACAACTTAAATCTGGTCACAAATTTTACCTCGCCTACGTTGGCGTCATTCGTCTAATGGTCATGCTATGGACACATCTAGAAAGCGCATAAATAGTTCATCCTCCAGCTATAGTATAAAACATGGTGGCCGTTATATCAGATACCCAGACATCTGCCGTGATAGAATCTTTTTCGGAGAGGACGGGGTACATCTATCTCCGTTAGAACGTGAAATATTTTTGAGTACACTTCAAGGGGCCTTAGAACCTTTTTTTATTTGGATCGACTAGTGGAAGTTATCCTTAATCGCCATGATCAGGTACACGAAGTTGACATGAGTCGTTTAGTTCAGTTCTTTTTAATTGTATATATGTTCCTTTCTAATTAGAATTTCGTATAAAAAGTTAAATGAGTTCATTTTAAGCAATATTTCGGAGGTTTGATACCGCTAAGTTCCCACGTTTGTGGCGTTTGACAGCGTTAACTAAGTTATCGCTGTCAAGATGGCATACTCAGCTGCAAATCAAGAATAATTTAGACGCCATCGGATATCTCAGTCTGATTTCTGCTTCCCAGAATCAAACTGAACTATAAGGTATCCCATAAATGCATGGATTGGCCTGCCTTTATGACCATCTGTCGGCGACCAATGTAGTTTTATGAATAAGTAGAATGATAAATTATGGAATTGAAAGAGATATATTGAATTGTTTACATTGATCAGATATACAATGGAAGATTTAGTGAAACAGTTTTGAATTGACAAAGTCAAATGAAAATGTGATGAACTTTAAAATTATGAAATAGATAAACACTAATATATGATTTAATATATTTAAATGTATTATTGGGCTGTGACCATTATTGCCAATAAATATTATTCCTCTTAGATTTGTCTTTGATAACTGATTTCAAGCCTTAACTTAAAATCCGTTATCAAAGCGTTGAATTATAGCGTAGTTACGGTAATTAAATGACGTCTTCGTCACGTGGTTGCCGCCTGCGTTCATTTTATGTTTGACGAAGTCCAAACAAGTATATCGTTTATCAGTTCTTTACAAAACGAAGCTTATAAATGCTAGAGAGGTTTTCTCTTTTACTTTTAAAGTAACCACCAATTTCGATATACCCACCCACCCTCCCAAATGCAAAGGATACTTTCGTTGTGGTTTTTCTTTTCATTTCAGACGTTCTTTATCTGTATGGTTATTGGTTTATATAAAAGATGGCATACTCAGCTGCAAATCAAGAATAATTTCGACGTCATCGGATATCTCAGTCTGATTTCTGCTTCCCAGAATCAAACTGAACTATAAGGTATCCCATAAATGCATGGATTGGCCTGTCTTTATGACCATCTGTCGGCGACCAATGTAGTTTTAAGAATGAGTCGATTGATAAATTATGGAATTGAAAGAGATATATTGAATTGTTTACATTGATCAGATATACAATGGAAGATTTAGTGAAACAGTTTTGAATTGACAAAGTCAAATGAAAATGTGATTAACTTTTAAATTATGAAATAGATAAACACTAATAAAGGATTTAATATATTGAAATGTATTATTGGGCTGTGACCATTATTGCCAATAAATATTATTCCTCTTAGATTTGTCTTTGATAAAAAATTCCTCTCACAAATTTGTCAAATATTTTTTAAATTTTCCACTAATTTAGATTGTAAATAAATACTAAAAATCACCAAATTTTGACTAAAATCAAATATTCCCCTCACAAATTTATCAAATATTTTGGTTATTTTCCACTAATTTTGAAAATAAATAAACACTTAAAAACACAAAATTTGGAGAAAAGTTGTCAAGTATTTTTGCAGTTTTCCACTAGTTTTGAATGTAAAATAACATAAAAATCACAAAATCTGTACTAAAATCCAAAATTTCCAACACAAATTTGTCAAATATTTTTGAAAGTTTCCTTTAGTTTTAAATGTAAATAAACACTCACAAATTCCCCTCACAAATTTGTCAAATATGTTTGAAATTTAACCATTTCACTTTTTTTTATTATCAAAATGTCATAGTGTTTTCTGACAATTTCGAGATCATATTATCGTCCAATGGTAGCTTGTTTACATATCTGAAAAACACATGGATCCTTTCCAATTTATTTAACAATGGAAATTAAGACATTTTGTTGCATTTGACAAAATAGTTGAAAATTTAAAACTTTGACATCAGTATTGGTGGTAGTCTGAAGAATTTCAGTGAACTTATCATGATTTATAGGCAAACATTGGGTGAAATTGCTCTACTTTCTTCCCATATAAACTTTATGATGCAAATTTTTTTTATCCGTTTTCCACTAATTTTGAATGTAAATAAACACTGAAAATCTCAAAATTTGGAATAAAATCAAAAATGCCCCTCCCAAACCCTAACCCTAACCTAAGCCTAACCATAACCCAACCCTAACCCTAATCTTAACCCTCCCTAACCGTAACCCTAAACCCTAAAAATCTCAAAATTTGGACTAAAAATCTCAAAATTTGGACTAAAATCAAAATTTGTCAAAAATTTTACACTAATTTTGAATGTAAAAAAATCACAAAATCTCGACTTAAATATAAAATTTCACCCACAAATTTGTCAAATATTTTCGAAGTTTTCCACTAGTTTTGAATGTAAATAAACACTAAAAATCACAAAATTTTGACTAAAACCCAAAATTTCCCTCACAAATTTATCAAATATTTTTTTAATTTTTCACTGATTTTGAATGTAAAAAAACACTAAAAAAACCAAAATTTTGACCAAAATCAAATATTTTCGTGACAAATCACAAATTTATCAAATATTTCTAAAAGTTTCCACTGATTTTGAATGTAAAAAAACACTAAAAATAACAAAATTTTGACTAAAATCAAAAAATTCTACTCACCAATTTGTCAAATATTTTTGAAATTTTCCACTTATTTTGCAATAAAAATCTCAAAATTTGGTCGAAAATCTAATATTTCAAGACAAATTTGTCAAATAGTTTTGAAGTTTTCCACTAATTTTGAATGCAAATAAACAATACAAATCACAAATATGGACTAAAATCAAAAATTTCCCTCGCAAATTTGTCAAATATTTTTGCAATTTTCCATTAATTTTGAAAGTAATTAAACGCTAAATATTACAAAATTTGGAGTAAAATCTAATATTTTTCTCACAATTTTATCAAAGATTTTTAAAATCTTCCACTAATTTTGAATGTAAATAAACACCAAAAATCACAAATATGGTCTAAAATCAAAAGTTTCCCTCACAAATTTGTCAATTTGTCGAGTAAAATCTAATATTTCCCACACAATTTTATTAAAGATTTTTGAAATTTTCCACTAATTTGAAATGTAAATAAACACCTTACTTTCCCCACAAATTCGTCATAGATTTTTGAAACTTTACCATTTCACTTTTTTTTAATATTTTCTGACAATTTGGAGATCTTATTCATTACATACGGATAATTTTTCAATATCTGACAAACACATGGGAACTTTCCAAATTATTTCCTCTAGTTTTGAATGTAAATAAACACTAAAAATCACAAAATTTGGAGTAAAATCAAAAATTCCCCTCACAAATTAAGTTTGTCGAATATGTTTGAAATTTTACCATTTCAATTTTTTTATTATTAAAATGTCATATATATCTCATTTTCTGCCAATTTGAAGGTCATATCTGCCAAACACATGTATCCTTTTCACGTCATATAGCAATGGAAATAAAGACATGCAAGACGTTTTGTTTCATTTTACAAACAGATGAAAAATTAATATTTGACAGCAATATTGGAGGTGATCTGAAGAATTTCATTGAACTTATCATGATTTTTAGGCAAAATTGAGTGAAATTGTTGTACATGTACTTTCTTCCCATCTAATCTTTTATGATGCAGAAAAAGTGAAAATTATACATTTTAACTATTTTTGAATGTAAATAAACACACAAAATTTGCACTAAAAGAAACACTCAAAATAGAACAAAATTTGAAGTAAAATCAAAAATTTCCCTCACAAATTTGACAAATATTTTCGAAATTTTTCACTAATTTTGAATGTAAATAAATACTAAAAATCACAAAATTTGACTAAAATCAAAAATTTTCCCCCACAAATTTGTCAAATATTTTCGAAGTTTTCCACTAGTTTTGAATGTAAATAAACACTAAAAACCACAATTTTGGAGTAAATCTAAAATTTCTCTCACAAATTTATCAAATATTTTTGAAATTTTCCACTGATTTTGAATGTAAAAAACACTAAAAATAACAAAATTTGGATTAAATCAAAAAAATCTCCTCACAAATTTGTCAAATATTTTTGAACTTTTCTTCCACTAATTTTGTACTAAAAATCTCAAATTTTGGACCAAAATCAAATCTTTTCCTGACAAAATCGCAAATAGTTTTGAAGTTTTCCACTTATTTTGAATGCAAATAAACAATACAAATCACAAATATGGACTAAAATCAAAAAATTCCCTCACAATTTTGTCAAATATTTTTTGCAATTTTCCATTTATTTTGAAAGTAAATAAACAATAAATATCACAAAATTTGGAGTAAAATCTAATATTTCCTTCACAATTTTATCAAAATTTTTTGAAATTTTCCACTAATTTTGAATGTAAATAAACACTAAAAATCACAAATATGGTCTAAAATCAAAAATTTCACTCAAAAATTTGTCAATTTGTCGAGACAAATCTAATATCCTGACACAATTTTATCAAAGATTTTTGAAATTTTCCACTTAATTGGAATGTAAATAAACACCTTACTTTCCCCACAAATTCGTCATAGATTTTCTAAATTTTACCATTTCACTTTTTTTTTTATTATTTTCTGACAATTTGGAGATCTTATTCATTACATACGGATACTTTTTCAATATCTGACAAACACATAGAGACTTTCCAAGTTATTTCCTCTAGTTTTGAATGTAAATAAACACTAAAAATCACAAACTATAGAGTAAAATCAAAAATTCCCCTCACAAATTAAATTTGTCGAATATGTTTGAAATTTTCACATTTCACTTTTTTTATTATTAAAATGTCATATATATCTCATTTTCTGACAATTTAAAGATCATATCTGCCAAACACATAGATTCTTTTTCAATATCTGACAAACACATGGAAACTTTCCAAGTTATTTCCTCTAGTTTTGAATGTAAATAAACACTAAACATCACACAATTTGGAGTAAAATCAAAAATTCCCCTCATAAATTTGTCGAAAATGTTTGAAATTTTACCATTTCAATTTTTTTAATATTAAAATGTCATATATATCTCATTTTCTGACAATTTGAAGATCATATCTGCCAAACACATGTATCCTTTTCACATTATTCAGCAATGGGAATAAGGACATGCAAGACTTGTTTCATTTTACGAACAGATGAAAAATTAATATTTTGACAGCAATATTGGAGGTAATCTGAAAAATTTCATTGAACTTATCATGATTTTTAGGCAAAATTTAGTGAAATTGTTGTACATGTACTTTCTTCCCATCTAATCTTTATGATGCAGAAAGGTGAAAATTATACATTTTCCACTAATTTTGAATGTAAATAAACACACAAAATTTGCACTAAAATGTAACACTATCTTAGTGACAACATAGATTAGTTTGATATATGGTTTATTTACATCGGAACAGCATACAATACATCTACATCATTCTGCCCCTCTGCCAATAATTTTTACTATCGCAATAATTTTTTCCCCACTATAGAATTCGCAATAATTTCCTGTCGCAATAATTACGGCTGGTCCCCGGATCCATTCACTTTATTTGATAATTGTTTAGTGTTTTCAATGTCTATTTTCTGTCTTGTCCGCAGGTTTATCTTGTAGGGTTTTTTTTTGTTTGTTTTGCGTGTAGTGCAGTCCTCCTGCAATTACTATTACAGTATTCAAAAGCCTCACTTTGATATATGGTTTATTTACATCGGAACAGCATACAATACATCTACATCATTCTGCCCCTCTGCCAAGGCAGCGGCTGAGAGACCCCTCTCGGGTGAGCTTCGAAGCTCGACTCTCTCGTCTCAAATACATCAGTTAATTTATACCATTATTGATATCTTCATAAGTTAATTTAAACGTGCATGTACATATATTATCAATATAAAATAATTGAATTAAGAACTACACAATGGATATCATATTGATGTTTGGGATACTGCGGTCGGCAATAGGCCAAACTACTATAATCATATTGATGTTGGTAACAGCAGATATGACAAAAGGACAGCGGAGATTTCACCCTTTGTTACAAAAAGAAACACTCAAAATAGAACAAAATTTGAAGTAAAATCAAATATTTCCCTCACAAATTTGTCAAATATTTTTATAAAAATTTTCCACTAATTTTGAATGTAAATAAATACTAAAAATCACAAAATTTGACTAAAATCAAAAATTTCCCACACAAATTTCCCACACAAGTTTTCCATTAGTTTTGAATGTAAATAAACACTAAAAACCACAATTTTGGAATAAAATCAAAAATTTCTCTCACAAATTTATCAAATATTTTTGAAATTTTCCACTGATTTTGAATGTAAAAAAAACACTAAAAATAACAAAATTTGGATTAAAATCAAAAAATTCTCTTAACAAATATTTTTGAAATTTTCCACTAATTTTGCACTAAAAATCTCAAATTTTGCACTAAAAATCTCAAATTTTGCACTAAAAATCTCAAATTTTGCACTAAAAATCTCAAATTTTGCACTAAAAATCTCAAATTTTGCACTAAAAATCTCAAATTTTGCACTAAAAATCTCAAATTTTGCACTGAATTTTTGCACTAAAAATCTCAATTTTTGCACTAAAAATCTCAAATTTTGGACCAAAATCTAATATTTTCCTGACAAGATTGTCAGATAGTTTTGAAATTTTCTACTAATTTGAAATGTAAATGAACACCAAAAATCACAAATATGGTCTAAAATCAAAAATTTCACTCACAAATTTGTCAAATATTTTTTGCAATTTTCCATTTATTTTGAAAGTAAATAAACAATAAATATCACAAAATTTGGAGTGAAATCTAATATTTCCCTCACAATTTTATCAAAGATTTTTGAAATTTTCCACTAATTTTGAATGTAAATAAACACCAAAAATCACAAATATGGTCTTAAATCAAAGATTTCACTCACAAATTTGTCAGTTTGTCGAGTCAAATCTAATATTTCCGACACAATTTTATCAAAGATTTTTGAAATTTTCCACTAATTTGGAATGTAAATAAACACCTTACTTTCCCCACAAATTCGTCATAGATTTTTGAAATTTTACCATTTCACTTTTTTTAATTATTTTCTGACAATTTGGTTATCTTTTTCATTACATACAGATACTTTTTCAATATCTGACAAACACATGGAAACTTTCCAAGTTATTTCCCTCTAGTTTTGAATGTAAATAAACACTAAAAATCACAAATTTTAGAGTAAAATCAAAAATTCCCCTCACAAATTAAATTTGTCGAATATGTTTGAAATTTACACATTTCACTTTTTTTATTATTAAAATGTCATATATATCTCATTTTCTGACAATTCGAAGATCATATCTGCCAAACACATGGATACTTTTTCAATATCTGACAAACAAATGGGAACTTCCAAGTTATTTCCATGTGCTTGTCAGATATTGAGTGTAAATAAACACTAAAAATCACAAAATTTGGAGTAAAATCAAAAATTCCCCTCATAAATTTGTCGAAAATGTTTGAAATTTTATTGAAGTAAAATCAAAAATTTCTCTCACAAATTTATCACATTTATATAGAGTACCACAAGGATCGGTCCTATTTACTCTTTATACTGCTCCAGTTGGTAAAATTGTTAAAGGACATGGTCTTGACTATCATATTTATGCTGATGATACCCAGCTGTATTTAAGTTTTAATCCTTTAAATGCGAATGAGCATGCTTTGAGCAAATCTAATATTGAGCAGTGTATCAATGAAATTAAATTATGGATGTCTGTAAATTTTCTATGTTTAAATGGTGATAAAACTGAATTTATTTTGCTTTGATCTAATTATAACCTCAACACCATAACTGATTCCAATTCGATTAAGATTGATGGAAATGAAATTACTCCTAGTAACTCTGTTCGCAATATTTGTAAATCCTGCTACTTTCATATCCGTAATATTTGCAAAATTCGTAAATTTCTTACCCCGGATTCAACTTAAACGCTTGTTCATGCTTTTATTACTTCAAGACTTGATACTTTTAACTCACTTTTATCCGGCTTACCCAATAAATTAATATACAAATTGCAAAAAGTTCAAACACCGTTGCACGACTTATTACCCTTACGAAGAGACATGATCATATTACTCCCATACTTAAACAACTTCACTGGCTTCCCATTCCATATCGTATTCAATTTAAGATCCTTTTAACTGCTTATAAATGTTTTCATGCCTTTGCCCCATATTATTTATGTCATCTAATTGAAAAACAAACAAATGCTCGCAGTCTCCGTAGTTCGAATGACATTTATCGTCTCAAACCAAGATCTGCTAGAATGGTTACATATGGTGAAAGATCGTTTTCATTTCTAGCCCCAAACCTGTGGAATGATTTAAAACCATGTGGTTCTGATACTGATATTCGTTCTAGCCCTTCAGTACAATCTTTTAAATGTGCTCTTAAAACTTACTTATTTAAAAATTGTTTTAATTATATATATATTATTTTATTATATTGCATCTTTTTGTAGTCTTTTAGTTGTTTTATATATTTTCTGTTTTACTGGTATATGATTGTAAAGCGCTTCTGAACACCGTTGGTGGAATTAGCGCTATATAAATGTTTTAATAATAATAATAATAATAATAATTTGAAATGTAAATAAACACCGTTTCCTCTAGTTTTGAATGTAAATAAACACGGAAAATCACAATTTTGGAATAAAATCAAGAATTTCTCTCACAAATTTATCAAGGAAAATATTAGATTTTGGTCCAAATTTTGTGATTTTTAGTGCAAAATTAGTGGAAAATTTCAAAAATATTTGACAAATTTGTGAGGGGAATTTTTTGATTTTGGTCCAAATTTTGTTATTTTTAGTGTTTTTTTACATTCAAAATCAGTGGAAAATTTCAAAAATATTTGATAAATTTGTGAGGGAAATTTTTTAATTATTGCAAATAAAAAACTTCTCTCACAAATTTATCAAGGAAAATATTAGATTTTGGTCCAAATTTTGAGATTTTCAGTGCATAATTAGTGGAAAATTTCAAAAATATTTGACAAATTTGTGAGGGGAATTTTTTGATTTTGTTTAAAATTTTGTTATTTTTAGTGTTTTTTTACATTCAAAATCAGTGGAAAATTTCAAAAATATTTGATAAATTTGTGAGGGAAATTTTTGATTTTTCTCCAAAATTGTGATTTTTAGTGTTAATTTACATTAAAAACTAGTGGAAAAATTATTTGACAAATTGGTCAGGGAAATTTTAAATTTAAGTCCCGATTTTGTGATTTTTTTACATTCAAAATTATTTAACAAATTTGTGAGGGAAATTTTGGATTTTAGTCCAAATTTTGAGATTTTTAGGGGTTAGGGTCAGGTTTAAGAATTTGGGGAGGGTTCAAATCTCCACTTGAGCACTGGCCTTGGTTGATGAAAAATTAGTTCGTGATATTTCCTAGTTTTATTAAAAATACATACAATACATTATGTTTATATACATAGGTAATTAAACTGTTTGTGGTGCTGGTGGCGATCATGGTCTTCCTTGAACGGTGCTTATGGTGTTCTGGTTTTTGTTTATGAAAAGAAAGGAATAAATTTGGGGATCACCCCCGAATTAGGATGGAGACTGGCCTTATTTAATCTAATTTACTATGCACTAGGATGTCGTTCAGATTTTTATTTTTAGAAATTGCAACTATGTGAAGATTGTGTGATTTTCTTGGAGATCAGTATAGTGTTTTCTGATGATTTTGGATGCGCGTGCAGCTGTTGAACTAAATTGAACTACAAAAGGGGCTATTGCGCTAGCCGTATGAATATTCAAACCTAAGGGGGTTGTTTTTTTTAATTTTTCAATCCAGAATTTTTCAGATTTATTATGTTTGGCCACAAGTTTTGGTTTTGACTGCTGATTGCATATTATTTGTTTCTTTGGCTTCAAGTTCAGCTAGAGTGTTGTTTTTTTTATACGTCAGAGATATCGTTTTGAATATCCCCTTTCCCTTAGTTTGCCAAATACCAATGTACACGCTGACTCAAAGTCGGTCTTCTGAGTACATATCCTATGAAATCGGTGAATCTGAGATTTTATGATGCCAGAGAAAGTATGTTTTGGGTGAAAGGAGCTTTTGAACAATAATTGATGTATGTCGGTATCTTTGAAAAATACTTTAGTTTCCAATTGGCCTGTGACTTTTGTGTTCCTACTTTTAAAAACGGTAGTTTCTAGGAAATGTATGCGGTTATGATTTGCATTTGCGGTTAACTTGACAGATGGATGATGATTGTTCAAAATGTTGAAAAAAGTCCAAAATTCGTCTAGTGTGTATGTCCAGACTATGAAAACGTCATCTAGAAAACGTCCATAGAAATCTGTTTTTAAGGGGCAGAGTGGCAGAACTTCCCATTCCCACTCCGCCATGAAGAGATTTGCATAACTCGGGGCAAATCGTTTTCCCATCGCAGTTCCGGAGGACTGGAGGTGTACTTGGTCGTTGAAAGAGAAGTCATTCCTCCTCAGACAAAGTCGAGTAATTTGAGAATTTCTTCGTCCGGTCTGGATTTTTGTGGGTTCCTAAGAAATGCTTTCCTAACTGCTTGAACTCCTGTAGTATTATCGATGTTCGTGTACATGCTCTGCACGTCAATGGATATTAAAATTGTGTGCTCGGGTACTTTTAACTGTTTGCTTTTGTGAATGAAATCGTTAGTATCTTTAAGGTAGGTTTGGTGTTGGCATGCTATGGGTAATAAGAAATGGTCGATATATTGTGATATATTGTATGATTCGCTGCCACAGTCTGATATTATTTGGCGTCCCTTTGGTAATTTATTAGGTATAAACCATTCCGCTTCTGGATTTTTTTTTTTTTGGTAGCGTATAGAGATGTCGTTGCCGACAGTCAGATTTAGCTGATAGATAATCATATTGTTTCGCTGTTATGTATATTCCTTGTCTTGCAATTCATGTAAGATGTTTTTATTAAGGTGACAGTGTCCTTGAAGATAGGTTGGTCTAATTTAGTGTAATGTTTAGGATTATTTAATTGTTTTTCTGCCTCAGATATATAGTCTGCGCGATTCATTACGACACAACATGAGCCTTTGTCGCTTTTCTTGATAATTATGTTTTTGTCTTTTTTGAGAGTGTTTAATGCTGTTTTTGTTGCTCGACTGAGATTTGGTTTCTGTGATTGTGGTTGAAGGGATGTTATTTCTGTGTTTATTTCGTCGAAAGTTTTTAAGATTGTTGGTAATAATAACTTTTTAGGTGGTTTCCATGTGGATTTTTCTGTGAATAATTTTTTACCTCTGCCGGGTTTGTTCCAAAAGAAATAATTTAGCGAAAGAGTCCTTTGGAAGCGTTTGGTTGCCTGGGTGATGGGGTCTATGGATGTTATTGTGGAGGTTGTGATGAATTTAAGGCAAGAATGTTTATTTCTATGGGGCTGAGAAGTCTGTCGCTTAGATTGACAGCTGTCTGCCCTAAAGACGGCTTCTCATTCCTATTCCCTAATCCTAGTTTATATTTCTCATTCAGCCGTTGATAATCTCTCTGGCCGTGTCCGGGCTCCAGTGGATGGCGTCGTTACCTTTCAGTTCAATTTTGCCCTTGAAGTTTGGTAGTGTGGTGGCGTTTGGTGAAAGTGCAGTTGAGATCAATTGGTTGTAGTTGGTGAGGTTATTGTAGGCGATCGGATTTTCTTGTCGGAGTCGGGAAGAAGTGGGGATCTGTGTGGTTAAGAGCTTGGTTGTTTGGAAAGCTGCCCTGGTCACCTTAAGTAGATCTAGCATCTGCTCATTTATCCTTGGTCCATTTTCCTCCCCGTTGTTGAGCCCGACATGTATCACTAACTCTTCTGGTGCAGGTTCCATGTAGTTCTGTAGAATCTGTTTGATATGACTGATCTTGGCTCCAGAATGGCTATGGATCTCCCAGTCCCCGAGAAAGGATACAATCCTAGCCAGGTTAGAGGATCCAATAACCAGGGTCTTTGCCTTGACTGTCGGTAGGTACCATAAATCCTTCTCGTCTTTACCTTTGTAGCTGTGTGGTCTCTTTAGGGGGGAACAGGACACTTCCCCCCTGGACATTTTCCCCCCGAACATCTGCCCCTGGACATTTCCCCCAGAGGACATCTGCCCCTCGGACCTTTACCCCCTGGTCATTTCCCCCCTAGGACATCTACCCCCCCTAGGACATTTCCCCCCTGGACTTTTTCCCCCGGGACATTTCCCCCCTTGGACATCTGCCCCCCTAGGACAATTACCCATCGGACTTTCTCCCCCCGGACATTTCCCCCAGTAGGACATATGCCCTCCTAGGACATCTGCCCCCCGGACATCTACCCCCTATAGGCCATTTACCCACTGGACTTTCCCCCCCACCGGACATCTCCCCCCTAGGACATTTACCCCTCGGACAATTCACCCCATGGACATTTGCCCCCTAGCACATCTGCCCCCCCCCCTCGACTTTTCCCTCTGTAGGAATATGAATATACACCTATAAACGTGTGAAGCATTTAAATATGTAATAATATTCGTCTGTTGATTATGTGCAGGGCCTACTGTAATTACTATTTACTGAACATAATATGTTATACTACATGTGGTATACTACGTGTGGTAAACCCTTCTTAAACCATTTAAAGTAAATCACTCGCCTCATAAACCCGTTTCCAAATATGTCTTGATAAATGGGCCTCCCAGAAAGCGACATAAAGTAAGGGAGAAACACAGGAAAAGAAGCCTCACAAGTTGAGTCGAGATGCTGTCAAGGAGATATCCTCCGCCTTAGATCAATGACATACTTATGTTAATTGTACCTGTTCCCTGGTATGTATTCCTGTAATTGTGTTTCCTGGTATATATACCTATGTGTAAACAACTCATGTGGGTCGTGTTGGGTTTATATAGTGAAAAGATATCCTGGTTTCTCGTACCCTGTTGTCCGCTTCCGTATATTTTTATCTGATGTCCCGCCTTTGGAGTCTGTTCCTGCCCATTATGTACAGTGTGTCACATATGCCCACGAGGACATATATCCCAAGAATATCTACCCATCGGACCCCCACCCCCATCCCCCCTCGCGCCGCATTCCTTAGGAAATAAAAGTACAATCTAAATACTCGACTTGATTTATTATGACAAAATGCACATTTTATTATTTATTTCTACTTAAATATGTCCTTAAATGGGTCTTCAAATGCTTGATATTAATATACAATGTTAGCAGATTATACATAATTATGCCTTGATTATACTATTTACTGTAATATATATAAAATAAATCGAAATGTCTTATAATACTACAATTTATTCATCAGAATGGACATTTTTATAAGATGCAACCAGTATGGGATTGTCCCTTTAAGTTAATAACTAACATTTTCAAGTTTGAATACAGGATTTCGTGTTACAGCTCAATATGATACCTCAGGAGATGACAGCAAAGGGCAGTAGTCCTAGGGGGCAGATGTCCTACAGTGATAGATGTTCTAAGGTTGAAATTCCGGGAAATAGATGTCCTATAGGGGAGAATGTCCTGGGGGTAAAAGTCCGGGGGGGGGGGTAAAACTCCAGGGGGTAAAAGTCGGGGGGGGGGGGCAGTTGTCCTAGGGGGCAGATGTCCTGCAGTGGTAGATGCCCCACGATGGGAAATGTCCGGGGGGTGAAAGTCCGGTGGGTAAATGTCCTAGGGGGGCAGATGTCCTAGGGGGGAAATGTCTGAGGGGTGATAGTCCGGGGGGTAAATGGCTTAGGGGGGCAGATGTCCTAGGGGGCAAATGTCTAGGGGGAAAAAGTCCGGGGGGTAGATGTCCTAGGGGGGCAGATGTCTAGGGGGGGAAATGTCTGGGGGGCAAATGTCCGGGGGCAAATGTCCGGGGGCAGATGTCCGGGGGGAAAATGTCTGGGGGGGAAATGTCCTAGAACCCTTTAGGGATAGGTTGAGTGAGCGGCTGCATCTGGTGGAAGATCTGCTGGCGATTCTAGGGTTAGGAGTGATGGGCGATCTAGGGGACAAATTTGTGATGGAAATTTTTGATTTTATTCAAAATTTTGTGATTTTTTGTATTTATTTACATTCTAAATTATCGGAAAATTTCAAAAATATTTGACAAATTTGTGAGAGGAAATTTTGATTTTAGTCCAAAATTTGTGATGTTTAGTGTTTATTTACATTTAAAATTAGTGGAAAACTTCAAAACTATTTGACAAATTTGTCAGGAAAATATTAGATTTTGGTCCAAATTTTGAGATTTTTAGTGCAAAATTAGTGGAAAATTTCAAAAATATTTGACAAATTTGTAAGGAGATTTTTTTGTTTAAGTCAAAACTTTGCTATTTTTTAATGTTTCTTTTACATTCAAAATCCCTGGAAAATTTCAAAAATATTTGGTAAACTTTTGAGGGAAATTTTTGATTTTAGTCCAAATTTTGAGATTTTTAGTGTTTATTTACATTCAAAATTAGTGTATAATTTTTATTTTTTTTGCATCATAAAAGTTAGATGGGAAGAAAGTAGAACAATTTCACTCAATGTTTGCCTAAAAATCATGATAAGTTCAATGAAATTAATCAGATTACCACCAATACTACTGTCAAAGTTTTAATTTTTCAACTGTTTTGTCAAATACAACAAAATGTCCTTATTTTCATTGTTAAATAACTTGGAAAGGATCCATGTGTTTGTCAGATATGTAAACAAGCTACCATTGGACGATAATATGATCTCGAAATTGTCAGAAAACCCTATGACATTTTGATAATAAAAAAAGTGATATGGTTAAATTTCAAACATATTTGACAAACTTGTGAGGGGATTTTTTAGTGTTTATTTACATTCAAAATTAGTGGAAAATTTCAAAATTTGTTGATCAATTTGTGAGGGAAATTTTGGATTTTAGTACTGATTTTGTGATTTTTAGTGTTTATTTTACATTTTACGAACTAGTGGAAAACTGCAAAAACATTTTACAAATTTGTGAGGGGAATTTTTAACTTTATTCCAAATTTTGTGTTTTTTAGTGTTTATTCACAATTCACTCTCTGCCAGCGAATCTGGACCTGTCGTCATGAACAACAATAAAAACGACGTTAATAATAAAAAGAAAACTAGTAAAAAGGTAAAATCTGACAATTCCAATAAACGAAAAAGAGCGGACAATACAACAATCTTGTCTGAAACTCCTAGTTTTCTAGACTCACTGTTAAAAGATGAACAATCGCTTAAATCTTTTATTGTCGATCTCCTGAAATATGAAATTGCGAAAGCACACTTGCTATCACAACTTCAGCCAGATATTATGAATACCCTGGACGAACGCATAACTCATCTAGAAAATAAGATCGACGACCTAGATCAATACTCTAGACGTACTTGTTTGAAGTTCAGTGGCATTCCCGAAGACGGGCCAGGCGAAAGGGAAAATACAGATTATATAATTCTTGATATTATAAAAATTGTGAAATTACCGATCATCTCAATGTTCAACTGTCTTTACATGATATTGGTAGAACGCATCGAGTCGGTCCGGTACGTCCAGGTTTTTGTCGTGACATTATAGTACGATTCATCAGCTATCGATGCAGAGCCATGGTTTTTGGAAATTAAAGCGCCTCAAGATGTATAATAATTCAAGAAACTTTAAGATCTATATAAATGAGGCCTTGACTAAGAAGAGATCAAACTTATTTCGTAAAACCAGTAGACGTGGTACAAGGGTTAATCAGTGAACTGGATGTACGAAATGTGTTGTTGACGTTTTGGAAAGTAGGTCGAGTGGAAATGTGTAGGGAGTGATAGTTAGGTGTATTATGAATTGTTAGAGTGGCTGTGGTGTTACGGTGAAATACTATGCCGCCACCGTAACACCACAGCTTTATGATTTGTTAGACAGGAGTGATTTAATGGGTGTCAACAACTGGGTGTGCTGGTACCGTCGCAACGTAGCCGTGGAATATATATTGTGGGGTGAAGGGCGGAAACGGAAAAATATACAATGTTGACAGTATGTGTCAGACATGAGCAGTGAAAACACTATATTGGCATTGTTTGCGGCGTTAAACCTAAAAATCAAATTAATACACCTATTGCACGATATTGTGGTTGGACGTGTGAAAGGTTATACGGGGTTAAGGACGTATTCAATAACTAATGAAGTCGTGTTGTTGAATCAAACGCGTTTTGATTTATAGACGCTTTCATTGGTGTTTTTATCATCTATCCCCGATTAACCTTTGACATGCCATGAAAGTGCAATAAATAGGCCTGTACAACGTGTATCATGTTTAAGTCAGGTGGTGCCGTATTCAGACGTTTTTTAATGACTGTTACATATCGAGGGTTTAGAACACACTTGTGATAAGTCAAAATGCCTGATTTTGAGAAAATTGCAATTTAAATTTTTGATTCACTACCCAAATTTCATTTATTAATTTATTTTATCGATATTATCAGACATTTTGAAATGAGCGATGGTATTGATTTATATACCAATAGAAAATGCATCACAAGCGCTTCATTTTAATAGAATGATTTTTGATGTTGTTATTTTTGATTTATCACAATGATGTTCTATACCCTTGATATGTTAATATAAAAATTGTAGACAACAGTAGTAATGACTGTGATAGTCAGGGGCGTTTTAAAGTTTATTATTGTGGAGGTGACTTTATTTGGAGGGCCGTCATTCGCAAAGGGAGGGGGGTCAGTTGTAGAGGTTCTTCAGAAATTGTCACAAAATGGAAATATTCTTGGTGCTGTTTAACATATTGGGATATGTACAAATTGTATACAGATAGAATGTTAAATAATCATAATATCTGTTAAAATGAGTAAAAGGGGAGATGAGTATATGTCGGCCCCACCACATATGGAAAATAAGGGGGGGGGGTGACGCGCATGACTGCACCCTAACCCAAGAAATGCATTGCGATGAGGAATAGATGTTATGTCACGTAGACAACGGGAGTTGGTAATTTTATGCAAAGAGCTACCGGAAGGAAATTGCGTTGTGCGGTACTGGGAATGAAGGAAGGGTGGTGTATGGCATGCTGCAGTTGCAATGGGATCCATTTTCGGCAAACCTCATGTTGGTACAAGTCGACATTGCGATTGAGTTAAATTTGCGGGATACTTGCGATGCAAGATAAAGCTGTCCAGATTGACTGGATAGACTAGGCACTAGGCATACAATTATGCCACAGATCCCGCAAACCGTCGACCACATGGATGACAAGTCAATTATAACTCATTTGGTACGCGAGCGCGTAATAATAATAATAATCGCATCATTTTACAAGGGTAACAAATTAGGCCTGGGGCTTGCCGAAATATTCGCTTTGTAAGACACGGTGAGAATCAGGTGGAAAATGATGACTTTTGCGTGCTGGACAGCACAGAGAGGACACTGCCGCTGCGTAAATATAGGAACATGTGCATAAAGAAGGGGGTAATAGGGATGGTTTGGAGAACACAGGGCGGTATGAAGTTATAAGGTATACTGTAAACGGGCTCAGTAGTGAGCGGGGGAAAAAGAAGTCAGATGAACATAAAAAAAATTTATTGTGGTATATGAGTATGATATACAGGCAATAGTATAAAAGTACAACAGACAGTAACAAAGCATTAAAAATATAAAGCAGCAAAAATGCAAATGAAGAATTTGACAGTAATTTTCATGTTATGGATTAAATACGATTAAAAACAGTATGTTCACAGTGGGGAATTGGCCATTGGATAAACTTTGTAAAAGAGTTATGTGTCGAAGTTTTGACCCAGATCAGGTACATAACATAAGATGAATGTTATTATTAGACAGTGGTCGTAAATAGAACGTAATTTGATTTGAACCACATGGGAGTATGCAAGATAGCAGATGGAGTTGATGCGGATTGGTGAAATATAACGCCGCATGTTTTAGCAAATATATACATAAAAGTGTTGTGGAAGTACATATGGCAGACATGGGGATGAAGGGCATAGTACAGACAGTGTACAACTGAATTTAAATTTGTTCTTCAATAGTCACTGAACATTGCAAAAACTGTTATTGTTTGGTCCAGGTGATGGATGTTCTGATCACCTGAGGTTTCAACCAGGTGACCAATCGATCACCTAAAACTAGAGATTGCATTATGTTGTTTGATGAATGTTGTTTTGGGGAGGGGTTAAATCTCCACATAAGCACTGGCCTAGGGTGATGAAAAATTAGTTCGTGATATTTCCGAGTTTTATTGAAAATACATACAATACATTATGTTTATATACATAGGTAATTAAACAGTTTGTGGTGCTGGTGGCGATCATGGTCTTACTTGGACGTTGCTTATGGTGTTCTGGTTTTTGTTCCTGAAAAGAAAGGAATAAATTTGGGGCTCACCCCCCGAGGGGGTGAGCCCCATTAGTGTGTATCATAATGAGAATTGGATTTTGGATTAGGATGGGGACTGGCCTTATTTTATTGAAAATTACATACAATACATTACGTTTACATACATAGGTAATTAAACAGTTTGTGGTGCTGGTGGCGATCATGGTCTTACTTGGACGGTGCTTATGGTGTTCTGGTTTTTGTTCCTGAAAAGAAAGGAATAAATTTGTGTGTATCATAATGAGAGTTGGATTTTGGATTAGGATGGAGACTGGCCTTATTTAATCTAATTTACTATGCACTAGGATGTCGTTCAGATTTTTATTTTTAGAATATGCAACTATAAGTTTGTGTGTGAAGATTTTCGGGTGATTTTCTTGGAGATCAGTATAGTGTTTTCTGATGATTTTGGATGCGCGTGCAGCTGTTGCACTAAATGGAACTACAAAAGGGGCTATTGCGCTAGCCGTATGAATATTCAAACCTAAGGGGGTTGTTGTTTTTAATTTTCAATCCAGAATTTTTCTCGTGTTAGTCTGAACGTCTTAATTTCTTCTGTAGTTTCGAAATCGCTCTTAGCCTGTTCTATCGGCGTGACAATTAGATCAGAAATGTCATGATTTGGTTGGTTAAAGTGATTTGAGACCGGTTTATCTTTTTGAGTGACTATGTCTGACCGGTGACCGTTAATACTTTCCCGAAGTGCAATTTGGGTCTCTCCTACATATTGTATGTCACATTGTCTGCATGAAATTAGATATATTATGTTTGAACTACTGCATGAAAGTTGGTTTAATATTGGGAATTTTGTGCCTGATATTTTGTTATGGAAGTGGTCGGGAAAATATGTTTTTGCATGTTTGACATCTTGGATGGCCACAAGTTTTGGTTTTGACTGCTGATTGCATATTATTTGTTTCTTTGGCTTCAAGTTCAGCTAGAGTGTTGTTGTTTATACGTCGGAGATATCGTTTTGAATATGGGTGGGCTTTATGAACTTTAAGTACGTATAGTGGAACATGTGGTATGGTGTGCTCACAGCCTTCATGCCCGTGGTACGGTGGCTATGTTTTTTACCAAGCTGTGTATGGGGGTTAGGGTTAGGGTTATGGTGTGCGTGGTATGGTGTGCACATAGCGTTATGCCCGTGGTACGGTGGACTTTATGAACTTTAAGTTCATATTGTTGAGCACGTGGTATGTTGTGCTCACGGTTCATGCCCGTGGTACGGTGGGCTTTATGAATTTTTAGTTCGTATATTTAATCACGTGATATGGTGTGTTTACGGTTTCATGCCCGTGGTGGGTCGCACGAATTTCGATAGAATTGGGGGACAAATTCACTGTGGTTAATTTGCTTGTGGCAGAATTCTATATTCTCTGAAGAGGTCGTAGTGATTTGGTTCATGTCTTAACTTGGTTTAACCAGTGAGAATTCATGAACATTTTCTACAATTTGGGTACTCTTGTTATACTATGGTTAAACCTAGATAATCTTATACATTTTACCCTCAAACCTCATAAAGATAGACCGCGGCCACAAAATTCCACATTAATTGATATTATCTATATTAATAAACTCAATTTCTATCATATCTTTAAGACTTGTTATTTGTATAAATCTCGTTCTCTTTAAATAAATACTAAACATCACAAAATTTAGACTAAAATCAAAATTTGCTCTCACAAATTTGTCAAATATTTTTTAAATTTTCCGATAATAAATACTAAAAATCACAAAATTTTGAATAAAATCAAAAATTTCCATCACAAATTTGCCAAATATTTTTTAAATTTTCAGTAATTTTGAATGGAAATAAACACAATGTAAATCAAAAATTTCCATCACAAATTTGCCAAATATTTTTTAAATTTTCAGTAATTTTGAATGGAAATAAACACAATGTAAATCAAAAATTCCTCTCACAAATTTGTCAAATATTTTTTTAAATTTTCCACTAATTTAGATTGTAAATAAGTACTAAAAATCACAAAATTTTCCCCTCACAAATTTGGCAAATATTTTAGAAATTTTCCACTAATTTTGAAAGTAAATAAACAAATTTGGAGTAAAATCTAATATTTCCCTCATAAATTGATCAAATATTTTTGAAATTTACCACTAAATATTAAAAAATTTGTAGTAAAATCCAATATTTTCCTCACAATTTCATCAAAGATTTTTGAAATTTTTCACTAATTTGGAATGTAAATAAACACCGAACCTTCCCCACAAATTTGTCATAGATTTTTGAAATTTTACCATTTCACTTTTTTTATTATTTTCTTATTATCGTCCAATGGTAGCTTGATCATATACGGATACTTTTTCAATGTCTGACAAACACATGGAAACTTTCCAAGCTATATTTTCCACTAGTTTTGAATGTAAATAAACACTTAAAATCACCAAATTTTGAGTAAAGTCAAAAATTCCCCTCACAAATTAAATTTTTCGAATATGTTTGAAATTTTACCATTTCACTTTTTTTATTATTAAAATGTCATATATATCTCATTTTCTGACAATATTTGAAGGTCATATCTGCCAAACACATGTATCCTTTTCACGTTATTTAGCAATGGAAATAAAGACATGCAAAACGTTTTGTTTCATTTTACAAACAGATGAAAAATCAATATTTTGACAGCAATATTGGAGTTAATCTGAAGAATTTCATTGAACTTTTCATGATTTTTAGGCAAAATTGAGTGAAATTGTTGTACATGTACTTTCTTCCCATCTAACCTTTATGATGCAGAAAAAGTAAAAATTATACATTTTCAACTATTATTTAATGTAACTAAACACAAAAAAAATGGACTAAAAGAAACACTAAAAAAAGAACAAAATTTGGAGTAAAATCAAAAATTCCTCTCTTAAATTTGTCAAATATTTTTGAAATTTTGAACTATTTTTGAATGTAAATAAATACTAAAAATCACAAAATCAAAAATTTCCATCACAAATTTGGCAAATATTTTTTCAATTTTTCACTAATTTAGATTGTAAATATATACTAAAAATCGTACACTCCGATCTCACAATAGCAACCTGCTTACACCTTTTTATCCTTACACATCTTATGGTAAACGCTCTTTTCCTACGCTTCTCCTATTCTGTGGAATACCTTACCCCTTAATATTAAACTATCTGATAGCATTGAAAGTTTTAAACGCAATTTAAAAACACACCTTTTTGTTGACTACTATGGCTTTTAAAGCAGGTATCCGATTTCATTGTACATGTATACTGTTTTTTAGGCGCTGTTCTATGTTATGCTTTATTTATTACCTTTAGCTATTTTAATTTGTTTATTACACATGTCATATTTTATTATAATCTTTATATGCCATTTTAATTCTTTTATCATCCATTTAATTTTATTTTATTTTCTATGTGTGATGTTTACCGCGCCATTGAGCAATTTTTTATATTGGTAATAGGCGCATTATAAATAAATTATTATTATTATTATTATTATTAATTTTGAATGTAAATAAACACTAAGGAATACAAAAAATTGGACTAAAATCAAAAATTCCTCTCACAAATTTGTCAAAAATTTGGGAAATTTTCAACTAATTTTCAAAGTAAATAAACACTAAAAAACACAATTTTTTTTGAGTAAAGTTAAAAATCGCCTTCATTAAGTTGTCAAGTGTTTTTGCAGTATTCCACTAATTTTGAATGTAAAACAAACACTAAAAATTTTCCACTTATTACAGAAACTTGGCTAAATAATAAAGTATCTGGATCCGTCACTAGTGAACACTGGGTTATAATCTGCATCATGTCCCTAGAAAAAATCGCGGCGGTGGCGTTGGAATTCTATGCAAACATAATCAACATGTAGAACTTAAAACGTCCGAAAATTACAAATCTTTCGAAAAAATGGAATTCGTTACTAAATCAGAAACCGAATCCGTAAGAATCGTTCTTATATATAGACCATCACCCACCAGAAAATCCAAATCAAATGTATCTGACTTCTGTAATGATTTCGGAAAATATTACGAATCTCTAATTTTAAAATCGGGTAAATTAATTGTATATGGCGATTTTAATTTTCACATCGACGACCCTGTAGATTCTACAGCTCGAATGTTTATTGACTTGACAGAATCACTTTGGTTAATCCAGCATGTTAACCAACCAACCCATAGTCATATCCATACACTCGACCTGGAATTTACTGGAACTTGCGAACAAAAGATTCAAGATTTATTCATAGCCGACCCCTGTCTTAGCGACTACCATGCTGTTCATTTTAGTTTACCATTCTTTACAATTCCATCACATAAGCCAACTATAATAAAATATAGAAAATACAAATCAAGCGACGATCAATTGTTTACCGAAGATATTAAACAAAGTCAAATTTTTCATCAGAAGTATCAAATTTTTCTTGCTCAGATCTTGTCAGATTGTATAACTCTGAAATCAGAAATATAATTGAAAAACATGCACCCGAAATCACTCGGAAAATGGTTGTAAAACCCGAATGCCCCTGGTTTAATGAAGCTATCAGAGATGCGAGAAGAATAAGACGAAGAGCAGAAAGAAAATGGAAAAGATCTCACCTACGTAAGCAAATGTACAAAGCTGAAGTTTAAAAAGGTAGCTGAACTAATACAAACTACTAAAACATAATTCTATAGAGAAAAAATCGTGACCTGCGGCAACGACCAAAAGGAAATTTTTCAAATAACCAACAGTTTGCTGAACAGACAAAAATTTGATTCCTCTTTACCAACCCACATTTCTACCAGTCAACTAGCCGACCGATTTATCAACTACTTTAATGATAAAATAATGAAGATAAGAACAGATATATTGGAGGTCCAAGCTTCCTTGACTTCACAAGTACCAACATATCGCGTTACCACATCCACCACATCCGCATCTCTAGATCATTTTAAACTCATCACGGGGGATTCGCTACAGAAAATTATTAATAACACTACTAACAAATTCTGTGAACTCGACCCTCTTCCCACATGGCTGTTAAAAACTCACATTGATTCCTTTTTACCTATCATCTGTTTGATTGTAAACAGCTCTTTGAATAGTGGTATTTTCCCAGAAGAGTTATGCTAGGCTCTATTAAAGCCACTACTAAAGAAACCTGGTCTTGATCCAGATCTCATGAAAAACTACAGACCTGTTAGCAATCTGAGCTATATCTCAAAACTGATTGAAAAATGTGTACTAATCCAGCTACTTGACCACATTGAAAGCAATTCTCTCAACAACGTATTTCAATCTGCGTATAAACCTTACCACAGCACAGAAACAGCAATGATTAAAATAACAAGTGATATTTTCCGATCTATAGACCGACAACAATGCGTTTTTCTTATCCTTCTCGACTTATCAGCTGCCTTTGACACTCTCGATACGAACGACTTACTCGTAACTCTTGAAGAAGAAATAGGTGTACGTCGGGTGGCTCTTGAATGGTTTCGATCATATCGGTCAAAGCGAAAGCAAACTGTCGACATCCATGGTTCCAAATCCGATCCCCGTCCTTTGCTCTGTGGCGTACCACAGGGTTCAGTTTTAGGACCCGTGTTATTTATAATCTTCACGAAACCACTGAAAGAAATTGCTGCGCGCTTTGAGCTAAAAATCCATTTGTATGCCGACGATACCCAGATCTATATAAGTTTTGAACCCTCAGTTCAAAACATTCAATAGAAGCCTGTTTAAATGAAATCCACAGATGGATGTCGATCCACTTTTTTTAATTAAATCCTGAGAAAACATAATTTTTGATAATAGGCACAAAACAGCAACTAAAGAAGATTGATTCAACAACCCTAATCTTTCAACAAGAATATGTCACATCTACTCCTACAGCAATAAACATTGGTGCCATCTTGGACTCAAATATGTCACTTTCTGCCCATATTAAATCCGTCTGTTCCACATCATTTTTCCATCTACATAGAATCAGTAGAATTTAAAAATACCTGACCCCAGAAAGTGCCGAAGTTCTAGTTCATGCATTCATAACTTCTAAGATAGACTACCATAACGCAATACTGTTTGGGATACCAAAGTATCTGACTCAAAACCTTCAACGCGTCCGAATTCTGCTCTTCGCCTCTTGACAAAAACCAGAAAACACCAACACATAACTCCGATATTGAAGCGTCTCCATTGGCTACCAGTTAGTGAACGAATACAATTTAAAATCCTACTTATAACCTTCAAAGCCTTAAATGACAAATCTCCTGAATACATAAAAGATCTTCTCGTTACGCATGATCACACAAGAAACTTACAATCAACGAATAAAAATCTATTGACGGTCCCTGCTGTTAATCTTGAGATAGGTCGCCGTTCATTCGCATACTCGGCCCCTTTTCTATGGAATTCATTACCCTTGTCAGTTAGGCTGGCCAAGTCTGTAGAATGCTTTAAATCTCAGCTTAAAACTCATCTTTTCAACCAGGCTTATTCTTGTCAGTAGTGACAAACTTTGTTTAAAACTTGAAAAAGCGCAATAGAAACTGCCATAAAGTATTTTTGCGCTATACAAATTGAGACTAATTATCATTATTATTAAATATATACTAAAAATCACAAAATTTTGACTAAAATCAAAAATTCCCCCCACAAATTTGTCAAATATTATGGAAATTTTCCACTAGTTTTGAAAGTAAATAAACACTAAAAAACACAAAATTTGGAGTAAAGTTAAAAATCGCCCTCACTAAGTTGTCAAGACTTAGTGTTTTTGCAGTTTTCCACTAGTTTTGAATGTAAAATAAACACTAAAAATCACAAAATCTGTACTAAAATCCAAAATTTCACTCACAAATTTGTCAAATATTTTTGAAATTTTCCTCTTGTTTTGAATGTTAATAAACACTAAAAATTTCCCTCACAAATTGGTCAAATATGTTTGAATTTAACCATTTCACTTTTTTTATTATCAAAATGTCATAGGTTTTTCTGACAATTTTGAGATCATATTATCGTCGAATGGTAGCTTGTTTACATATTTGACAAACACATGGATCCTTTCCAAGTTATTTATCAATGGAAATAAATATATTTTGTTGCATTTGACAAAACAGTTGAAAAATTAAAACTTCGACAGCAGTACTGGTGGTAATCTGAAGAATTTCAGTGAACTGATCATGATTGTTAAACAAACATAGAATAAAGTTGTTCTACTTTCTTCCCACCTAACATTTATGATGCAAAAAAAAAAAATTATACATTTTCCACTAATTTTGAATCTAAATAAACACCAAAAGTCTCAAAATTTGGACTTAAATCAAAAATTCCCCTCCCAATTTTGTCAAATATTTTTGAAATTTTCCATTAATTTTGAAAGTAAATAAACACTAAAAATCACAAAATTTGGAGTAAAATCTAATATTTCCCTCACAATTTTATCAAAGATTTTTGAAATTTTCCTCTTATTTTGAATCACAAAATCTGAACTTAAATTTAAAATTTCCCTCCATAATTTGTCAAATACTTTCGAAGTTTTCCACTAGTTTTGAATGTAAATAAACACTAAAAATCACAATTTTGGAGTAAAATCAAAAATTTCTCTCACAAATTTATCAAATATTTTTGAATTTTCCACTGATTTTGAATGTAAAAAAACAATCAAAATAACAAACTTTTGACTAAAATCAAAAAATCCCCCTCGGAGACGTGCTGAAGTGGTTTGAGTCCTTTGTGAATAGAAGACAGCAATGAATTGTTATCGACGCATCGCAGGCAATGCCTAAAGTTCTTGATTTTGGTGTTCCCCAGCGTTCCGTGAGATGGGTCTTGATTACCACCTCTATGCAGATGACACCCAATTATATGTTAAACTCGATCCTTCACCAGGAGTCTGGATGCACTGCAATTTTTTTTAATTTGAACGATGACATGAAAACCCATGTATCAATGGTGTGCATAACATTTGTATAACATTGGCAAAATTCGATCATATATTGACCTTGATACCACCAAGTTTTGAATGTAACAAAAACACTAAAAATTACAAAATCTGTACTAAAATCCAAAATTTCCAACACAAATTTGTCAAATATTTTTGAAATTTTCCTCTCGTTTTGAATGTAAATAAACACTAAAAATTCCCCTCAGAAATTCGTCAAATATGTTTGAAATTTAACCATTTCACTTTTTTTATTATCAAAATGTCATAGGGTTTTCTGACATTTTCGAGATCATATTATCGTCGAATGGTAGCTTGTTTACATATCTGACAAACACATGGATCCTTTCCAAGTTATCTAACAATGGAAATAAAGACATTTGTTGCATTTGACAAAACAGTTGAAAAACTAAAACTTTGACAGCAGTATTGGTTGTAATCTGAAGAATTTCGGTGAACTTATCATGATTTTTAGGCAAACATTGAGTGAAACTTTTCTACTCTCTTCCCAAAAAATTATACATTTTCCAGTAATTTTGAATGCAAATAAACACTAAAGGCTCAAAATTTGGACAAAAATCAAAAATTCCCCTCCAAAACCCTAAACACAACCTAACACTAATTAAAACCCTAACCTAACCCTCCCTAATCCTAACCCTAAACCCTAAAAATTTTAAAATTTGGACTAAAATCAAAAATTTCCCTCACAAATTCGTCAAATATTTTTTGAAATTTTTCACTAATTTTGAATTTAAAAAAATCACAAAATTTGGACCAAAATTTATTATTTTCCTGACAAATTTGTCAAATAGTTTTGAAGTTTTCAACTAAATTTGAATGTAAATAAAATCTAAAAATCACAAATATGGACTAAAATCAAAATTTCCTCTCAAAAAATTTCCTCTCACATATTAGATTTTGGTCCAAATTTTGAGATTTTTAATGCAAAATTTGGACCAAAATTTATTATTTTCCTGACAAATTTGTCAAATAGTTTTGAAGTTTTCAACTAAATTTGAATGTAAATAAAATCTAAAAATCACAAATATGGACTAAAATCAAAATTTCCTCTCAAAAAATTTCCTCTCACATATTAGATTTTGGTCCAAATTTTGAGATTTTTAATGCAAAATTAGTGGAAAATTTTTAAAATATTTGACAAATTTTTGAGGGGAATTTTTTGATTTTAGTCAAAATTTTGTTATTTTTAGTGGTTTTATACATTCAATATCAGTGGAAAATTTCAAAAATATTTGATAAATTTGTGAGGGAAGAAAGATCATGTACAACAATTTCACTCAATTTGCCTAAAAATCATGATAAGTTCAATGAAATTCTTCAGATTACCTCCAATATTGCTGTCAAAATATTAATTTTTCATCTGTTTGTAAAATGAAACAAAACGTCTTGCATGTCTTTATTTCAATTGCTAAAAAACGTGAAAGGGATACATGTGTTTGGCAGATACAATCTTCAAATTGTCAGAAAATGAGATATATATGACATTTCAATAATAAAAAAAGTGAAACGGTAAAATTTCACACAAATTCGACAAATTTTATTTGTGAGGGGAATTTTTGATTTTACTCCAAATTTTGTGATTTTAAGTGTTTATTTACGTTCAAAACTAGAGGAAAATAACTTGGAAAGTTTTCGAGCGTTTGTCAGATATTGAAAAAGTATCCGTACATGTACTTTCTTCCCATCTACCTTTATGATGCAGAAAAGTAAAAATTATACATTTTCCACTAATTTTGAATGTAAATAAATAAACACACAAACTTTGGACTAAAATAAACACTAAAAATAGAACAAAATTTGGAGTAAAGTCAAAAATTCCCCTCACAAATTTGCCAAATATTTTGAAATTTTCCACTAATTTTGAACGTAATTAAATACTAAAAAATCACAAAATTTTGACTAAAATCAAAAATTCCCCTTACAACTTTGTTAAAGATTTTTGAAATTTTCCACTGTTTTTGAATGTAATTAAAAATCACAAAATTTGGAGTAATTGCTGTACTTTCTTCCCATCTAACCTTTATGATACAGAAAAAGTAAAAATTATACATTTTTTTCCCATCTAACCTTTATGATACAAAAAACGTAAAAATTATACATTTTCCACTAATTTTGAATGTAATTAAACACTAAACATCACAAAATTTTGACTAAATTCAAAATTTCCTCTCACAAATTTGTCAAATATTTTTGAAATTTTCCGATAATTTAGAATGTCAATAAATACTCTGTCAAAAAATCAAAAATTTCCATCACAAATTCCTCTCCCAAATTTGTCAAATGTTTTTTTTTTAATTTTCCACTAATTTAGATTGTAAATTAATACTTATTATCACAAAATTTTGACCAAAATCGAAAATTCCACTCAGAAATTTGTCAAATATTTTGGAAATTTTCCAATAATTTTGAAATTAAATAAACACTAAAAAACACAAAATTTTGAGTAAAGTTAAAAATCGCCTTCACTAAATTGTCAAGTGTTTTTGCAGTTTTCCACTAATTTTGAATGTAAAATAAACACTAAAAATTACAAAATCTCAACTCCTCTTTAGTAGGCGCAGAAGTATGTGAAACGCTTAAAACAGGTAATGTGACACCCCTCATTAAAAAATCAACAATTGATCGTAATGTGCTAAAAGATTACCGACCTGTGTCGAATTATCATTCATATCGAAAATTATAGAAAAAAAAGTCCCTTATCGTTTTAAATATCAATTTGTGTGAAAACAATCTCCAAGAAAAATTTCAGTCAGCATACAGAAAACAGTACAGTACAGAATCCGCCTTACTTCGTGTTTACAATGATATTGTATGTAGCTTGGATTGGAAGAAACCGGTGTCACTAGTTTTGTTGGATTTGAGTGCGGCATTTGATACGATAGACCAATCAATCTTACTCGATATGGTATATCCGGAGCCGCGCTGAAGTGGTTTGAGTACTATCTGAATGGAAGACAGCAGTGAATTGTTATCGACGCATCGCAAGCAATGCCTAAAGTTCTTGATTTTGGTGTTCCCCATGGTTCCGTATTGGGACCGGTTTTGTTCACAGCATACACTGCACCAATTGGAGATATCATCCGTGAGATGGGTCTTGATTACCACCTCTATGCAGATGACACCAAATTATATGTTGAACTCGATCCTTCACCAGATACCACTTGAACTTGAAGCATGCATTGGACGAATTAGAGTCTGGATGCACTGCAATTTTTTTAAATTGAACGATGACAAAACAGAAAATATAATAATCGGGGATAAGAAGAACATTGACATCAACCATGTGATTATTGGAAGCACAGCAATAACCCCAACCAACTGTGTCAGGAATCTTGGTGTGTTCTTTGACTTTTCCTTCGATGTGAAAACCCATGTATCCATGGTGTGCAAAAAGGCGAACTTTCATTTGTATAACATTGGCAAAATTCGATCATATATTGACCTTTATACCACCAAGTTTTGAATGTAAAATAAACACTAAAAATTACAAAATCTGTACTAAAATTCAAAATTTTTAACACAAATTTGTCAAATATTTTTGAAATTTTCCTCTCGTTTTGAATGTAAATAAACACTAAAAATTCCCCTCAGAAATTTGTCAAATATGTTTGAAATTTAACCATTTCACTTTTTTTATTATCAAAATGTCTTGTCCACAGGTTTATCTTGTAGGTTTTTTTTTTGTTTGTTTGTTTTGCGTGTAGTGCAGTCCTCCTGCATTTACTATTAGAGTAGAGTTTTAGCCCTTCGTACTGCAGAATGTTCTCGTTGTCGGGCTTTGCTCCTGTTTGCTCACTACATTTATTATTTTAGCGTTTTCCGAGTGTCTGTCCGGATTATCGCCCTTATTATTGTTAAAATTATTTGACGTTCTAACACCTGACGTCAACTGGCTGACTATCGCCATTGAAGAGACGACTACTGACAAGATCGGTCGCATTTTTTTGTTACGTCTTTTTTGTAAATCATTTTAGTGAAGCCTGTACCACAACAGGCCCGGGACTGTACAGCGCAGTGGACACTTACGGCTGGCCCCCGGGTCCATTCACTTGATTTGATAATTGTTTAGTGTTTGCAATGCCTGTTTTTTGTCTTGTCCGCAGGTTTATCTTGTAGATTTTTTTTGTTTGTTTGTTGTTTTGCGTGTAGTGCAGTCCTCCTGCATTTACTATTAGAGTAGAGTTTTAGCACTTCGTACTGCAGAATGTTCTCGTTGTCGGGCTTTGCTCCTGTTTGCTCACTACATTTATTATTTTAGCGTTTTCCGAGTTTCTGTCCGGATTATCGCCCTTATTATTGTTAAAATTATTTGACGTTCTAACACCTGACGTCAACTGTCTGACTATCGCCATTGAAGAGACGACCACTGACAAGATCGGTCGCATTTTTTTGTTACGTCTTTTTTGTGAATCATTTTAGTGAAGCCTGTACCACAATAGGCCCGGGACTGTACAGCGCAGTGGCCGCTTACGGCTGGCCCCCGGATCCATTCACTTGATTTGATAATTGTTTAGTGTTTGCAATGTCTGTTTTCTGTCTTGTCCGCAGGTTTATCTTGTAGATTTTTTTTGTTTGTTTGTTTTGCGTGTAGTGCAGTCCTCCTGCATTTACTAATAGGGTTTTCTGACAATTTCGAGATCATATTATCTTCGAATGGTAGCTTGTTTACATATCTGACAAACACATGGATCCTTTCCAAGTTATCTAACAATGGAAATAAAGACATTTTGTTGCATTTGACAAAACAGTTGAAAAACTAAAACTTTGACAGCAGTATTGGTTGTAATCTGAAGAATTTCAGTGAACTTATCATGATTTTTAGGCAAACATTGAGTGAAATTTTTCTACTTTCTTATTTTTAGTGGTTTTTTACATTCAATATCAGTGGAAAATTTCAAAAATATTTGATAAATTTGTGAGGGAAGAAAGATCATGTACAACAATTTCACTCAATTTTGCCTAAAAATCATGATAAGTTCAATGAAATTCTTCAGATTACCTCCAATATTGCTGTCAAAATATTAATTTTTCATCTGTTTGTAAAATGAAACAAAACGTCTTGCATGTCTTTATTTCAATTGCTAAAAAACGTGAAAGGGATACATGTGTTTGGCAGATACAATCTTCAAATTGTCAGAAAATGAGATATATATGACATTTCAATAATAAAAAAAGTGAAACGGTAAAATTTCACACAAATTCGACAAATTTTATTTGTTAGGGGAATTTTTGATTTTACTCCAAATTTTGTGATTTTAAGTGTTTATTTACGTTCAAAATTAGAGGAAAATAACTTGGAAAAATTTCGAGCGTTTGTCAGATATTGAAAAAGTATCCGTACATGTACTTTCTTCCCATCTACCTTTATGATGCAGAAAAAGTAAAAATTATACATTTTCCACTAATTTTGAATGTAAAAAAATAAACACACAAACTTTGGACTAAAATAAACACTAAAAATAGAACAAAATTTGCAGTAAAGTCAAAAATTCCCCTCACAAATTTGCCAAATATTTTTGAAATTTTCCACTAATTTTGAACGTAAATAAATACTAAAAAATCACAAAATTTTGACTTAAATCAAAAATTCCCCTTACAAATTTGTTAAAGATTTTTGAAATTTTCCACTATTTTTGAATGTAAAAAAAATCACAAAATTTGGAGTAATTGCTGTACTTTCTTCCCATCTAACCTTTATGATACAGAAAACGTAAAAATTATACATTTTCCACTAATTTTGAATGTAAACAAACACTAAACATCACAAAATTTTGACTAAATTCAAAATTGCCTCTCACATCTTTGTCATATATTTTTGAAATTTTCCGATAATTTAGAATGTCAATAAATACTAAAAATCACAAAATTTTGAATAAAATCAAAAATTCCATCACAAATTTGCCAAATATTTTTTAAACTTTCCACTAATTATGAATGTAAATAAACACTAAAAATATTTAAAAAATTGGACTAAAATCAAAATTCCTCTCCCAAATTTGTCAAATATTTTTTAAATTTTCCACTAATTTAGATTGTAAATTAATACTAAAAATCACAAAATTTTGACTAAAATCAAATATACCACTCACAAATTTGTCAAATATTTGGGAAATTTTCAACTAATTTTCAAAGTAAATAAACACTAAAAAACACAATTTTTTTTGAGTAAAGTTAAAAATCGCCTTCATTAAGTTGTCAAGTGTTTTTGCAGTATTCCACTAATTTTGAATGTAAAACAAACACTAAAAATTACAAAATCTGAACACCTCTTTAGTAGGCGCAGAAGTATGCGAAACGCTTAAAACACTTGATCGTAATGTGCTAAAAGATTACCGACCTGTGTCGAATTATCATTCATATCGAAAATTATAGAAAAAAATATCCTTATTCGTTTTAAATATCATTTGTGTGAAAACAATCTCAAAGAAAAATTTCAGTCAGCATACAGAAAACAGTACAGTACAGAATCCGCCTTACTTCGTGTTCACAATGATATTGTATGTAGCTTGGATCGGAAGAAACCGGTGTCACTAGTTTTGTTGGATTTGAGTGCGGCATTTGATACGATAGATCAATCAATCTTACTCGGGAGACTTGAAACTAGATATTGTATATCCGGGGACGCGCTGAAGTGGTTTGAGTCCGATCTGAATGGAAGACACCAGTGAACTGTTATCGACGCATCGCAAGCAATGCCTAAAGTTCTTGATTTTGGTGTTCCCCATGGTTCCGTATTTGGACTGGTTTTGTTCACAGCATACACTGCACCAATTGGAGATATTATCCGTGAGATGGGTCTTGATTACCATCTCTATGCAGATGACACCCAATTATATGTTGAACTCGATCCTTTACCAGATACCACTTGAACTTGAAGCATGCATTGAACGAATTAGAATCTGGATGCACTGCAATTTTTTTTATTTGAACGATGACAAAACAGAAAATATTGACATTCTAAATTATCGGAAAATTTCAAAAATATATGACAAAGGTGTGAGAGGAAATTTTGAATTTAGTCAAAATTTCGTGATATTTAGTGTTTGTTTACATTCAAAATTAATTTTTACGTTTTCTGTATCATAAAGGTTAGATGGGAAAAAAAATTATAATTTTTACTTTTTCTGTATCATAAAGGTTAGATGGAAAGAAAGTACAGCAATTACTCCAAACTTTGTGATTTTTATTTACATTCAAAAATAATGGAAAATTTTAAAAATCTTTAACAAATTTGTAAGGGGAATTTCTAATTTTAGTCAAAATTAAATTGGTGATTTTTTAGTATTTATTTACGTTCAAAATTAGTGGAAGATTTCAAAAATATTTGACAAATTTGTGAGGGGAATTTTTGACTTTACTCAAAATTTTGTTGTATTTTTAGTGTTTATTTTAGTCCCATTTTTTTGTGTTTATTTATTTACATTCAAAATTAGTGGAAAATGTATAATTTTTACTTTTTCTGCATCATAAAGGTTAGATGGGAAGAAAGTTCATGTACGGATACTTTTTCAATATCTGACAAACGCACGAAAACTTTCCAAAATATTTTCCTCTAGTTTTTAATGTAAATAAACACTAAAAATCACAAAATTTGGAGTAAAATCAAAAATTCCCCTCACAAATAAAATTTGTCGAATATGTGTGAAATTTTACCGTTTCCCTTTTTTTATTATTAAAACGTCATATATATCTCATTTTCTGACAATTTGAAGATCATATCTGCCAAACACATGTATCCTTTCACGTTTTTTAGCAATTGAAATAAAGACATGCAAGAAATTTTATTTCATTTTACAAACAGATGAAAAATTAATATTTTGACAGCAATATTGGAGGTAATCTAAAGAATTTCATTGAACTTATCATGATTTTTAGGCAAAATTGAGTGAAATTGTTGTACATGAACTTTCTTCCTTCACAAATTTATCGATTATTTTTGAAATTTTCCACTGATATTGAATGTAAAAAAAACACTAAAAATAATAAAAATTTGACCAAAATCAAAAAATTCCCCACGAAAATTTGTCAAATATTTTTGAAAATTTTCCACTAATTTTGCATTAAAAATCTCAAAATTTGGACCAAAATCTAATTTGTGAGAGGAGATTTTTTGAGAGGAAATTTTGATTTAAGTCCATATTTGTGATTTTTAGATTTTATTTACATTCAAAATTAGTTGAAAACTTCAAAACTAATTGACAAATTTGTCAGGAAAATAATAAATTTTTGTCCAAATTTTGTGATTTTTTAAATTCAAAATGAGTGAAAAATTTCAAAAATATTTGACGAATTTGTGAGGGAAATTTTTGATTTTAGTACAAATTTAAAGATTTTTAGGGTTGAGGGTTAGGTTAGGGAGGGTTAGGGTTAGGGTTTGGGTTAGTGTTAGGTTAGGTTTGGGGTTTTGGAGGGGAGTTTTTGATTTTAGTCAAAATTTTGAAACTTTTAGTGTTTATTTGCATTCAAAATTAGTGGAAAATGTATAATTTTTGGGGAAGAAAGTAGAAAAATTTCACTCAATGTTTGCCTAAAAATCATGATAAGTTCACTGAAATTCTTCAGATTACAACCAATACTGCTGTCAAAGTTTTAGTTTTTCAACTGTTTTGTCAAATGCAACAAAATGTCTGTATTTCCATTGTTAGATAACTTGGAAAGGATCCATGTGTTTGTCAGATATGTAACAAGCTACCATTCGACGATAATATGATCTCGAAATTGTCAGAAAACCCTATGACATTTTGATAATAAATAAAGTGAAATGGTTAAATTTCAAACATATTTGACAAATTTGTGAGAGGAATTTTTAGTGTTTATTTACATTCAAAATGAGAGGAAAATTTCAAAAATATTTGACAAATTTGTGTTCGAAATTTTGGATTTTAGTACATATTTTGTAATTTTTAGTGTTTATTTTACATTCAAAACTTGGTGGTATCAAGGTTAATATATGATCGAATTTTGCCAATGTTATACAAATGAAAGTTCGCCTTTTTGCACACCATGGATACATGGGTTTTTATATCGAAGGAAGAGTCAAAGAACACACCAAGATTCCTGACACAGTTGGTTGGGGTTATTGCTGTGCTTCCAATAGTCACATGGTTGATGTCAATGTTCTTCTTATCCCTGATTATTATATTTTCTGTTTTGTCATCGTTCAATTTTTAAAAAATTGCAGTGCATCCAGACTCCAATATTGCTGTCAAAATATTAATTTTTCATCTGTTTGTAAAATGAAACAAAACGCCTTGCATGTCTTTATTTCCATTGCTAAATCACGTGAAAAGGATACATGTGTTTGGCAGATACGATCTTCAAATTGTCAGAAATTGAGATATATATGACATTTTAATAATAAAAAAAGTGAAATGGTAAAATTTCAAACATATTCGAAAAATTTAATTTTGTGATTTTTATGAAAAAGTATCCGTATCTAATCAAGCTAATAATAATAATAATAATAATAATCACGTCATTTTACAAGGTTAGCAAATTAGGCCTGAGGCCTTTTTCAAATTTGGCCCTTGGCAATTGTCCGAAAATAATAAAAAAAAAAGTGAAATTATGGTAAAATTTCAAAAATCTATGACGAATTTGTGGGGAAAGTTAGGTGTTTGTTTACATTCCAAATTAGTTGAAAATTTCAAAAATCTTTGATAAAATTGTGTGGGAATTATTAGATTTTACTCGACAAATTGCGAAATTTGTGAGTGAAATTTTTGATTTTAGACCATATTTGTGATTTTTAGTGTTTATTTACATTCAAAATTAGTGGAAAATTTCAAAAATCTTTGATAAAATTGTGATATTTTGTGATATTTAGTGTTTATTTACTTTCAAAATTAATGGAAAATTTCAAAAATATTTGAAAAATTTGTGAGGGGAATTTTAGTGTTTATTTACATTCAAAATTAGTGAAAAATGTATAATTTTTATTTTTTTTGCATCATAAATGTTGGAAAATTTCAAAAATATTTGATAAATTTGTGAGGTAAATTTTTGATTTTACTCCAAAATTGTGATTTTTACTGTTTATTTACATTCAAAACTAGTGGAAAACTTCGAAAATATTTGAAAAATTTGTGAGGGAAATTTTAGATTTAAGACCATATTTGTGATATTTAGTGTTTATTTACATTCAAAATAAGAGGAAAATTTCAAAAATCTTTGATAAAATTGTGAGGGAAATATTAGATTTTACTCCAAATTTTGTGATATTTAGTGTTTATTTACTTTCAAAATTAATGGAAAATTTCAAAAATATTTGAAAAATTTGGGAGGGGAATTTTAGTGTTTATTTACATTCAAAATTAGTGAAATATGTATAATTTTTTTTTTTTTTTGCATCATAAATGTTAGGTGGGAAGACAGTAGAACAACTTCATTCAATGTTTGCCTAACAATCATGATCAGTTGACTGAAATTCTTCAGATTACCACCAGTACTGCTGTCAAAGTTTTCATTTTTCAACTGTTTTGTCAAATGCAACAAAATATATTTATTTCCATTGTTAAATAACTTGGAAAGGATCCATGTGTTTGTCAAATATGTAAACAAGCTACCATTGGACGATAATATGATCTTGAAATTGTCAGAAAAACCTATGACATTTTGATAATAAAAAAAGTGAAATGGTTAAATTCAAACATATTTGACCAATTTGTGAGGGAAATTTTTAGTGTCATTAGGTTTTCTCCCCCTGCAAGGACTTAAATAAGCATACCCAGCTAGAACAAGGTGTCGAGAGGGGCGGGGCGATGGTGGAGGGGTGGGTAGGCGTAGAAGCCCGACACGATCCCACAACTTGCGCCATGGTATATTAGACAATGATCAGTTCCTAAATAAATAATCTTGGATCAAACCTGAGGAAATTCCAATCTCTCCTAGCAAAACTCCGTAACTTCGATATATACAATTATTGATTCGTATAATAACAATCAAAACTCTATGGTTATCAACGAACTTAAGTATAAAAGTATGTTTATAAAGGCAGGTCCAATTCAGGAAACTGATCTCCATGTTTCATATAAAAGTGTTATGTTAGAACAAGTCGACAAGCATAAATCTCTTGGATGTATATTAAACTCTGATCTTAAATGGAAGGACGAAATAAGTCATAAAATTTGCCAGCTGAATTATAGAATCTCTTGTTTTAGAAGAATTTCGAAATGTTTAGATTTTAATTCTAAAAAGCTGTATTATTCTAGTTATGTTTTGCCTTTTTTCGATTAATGTTCAAACTTGTGGTCACAATGTTCATCTCAAGATTTTTCTAAATTATTTATGGCTCAAAAGAGAATGGCTCGACTAGCATTGAATATATCTACTCTACAAATGTATCAAAATGGTACTAGAAGTTCTGATCTGTTTAATAAGTTAGGATGGCAACCACTGCCTGAACGAGTATTTTTTAATAAGGCAGTACTAATGTACAAATGTCTTCATGGCATGACACCACTCTATCTAAGTAGTATTTTTATTCTAAGAGATCAGTCATCCCAACCTGCAACTCGATCAACGACTGCAGGAAAGCTTTTTGTGCCACAACCAAATTGTTCAATTTCCAAAAATTCATTAGCATATGAAGGTGCCAAATTATGGAATGATTTACCATCTCACTTAACCACTAGTCAAACTCTAGTGCAATTTAAACATAACTTAAAATCATTCTTATCTAAACCTGGTGCATTTTTAAATTCTTAAACTTCTAGTATACTTATTATATTATTATTTATGATCATTTATATCTTGTATCATAGCTTTTTAAGTTACTAGTGTGAAAATGTTCTTAGTTTAGTTGTGTGCTTTTATTATTACCATTTCTATTATTTTTAGAACTGAAGGCTCTAACTTATTAAATTACCTTAACAAAATAAAGAATATATATATATATATATATATACGCCCAACTTGGTAAGGGGGGGGGGTAATATAACGGGAAATAGTTAGTGGTGATGATGAGCATGGGGGGGGGGGTATACGCTCTGTTTCTGCAGCTTTCGATGGGCAGTAAAAACCAACAATGAATCTTTATTCTGAAAGTTCATCATGGAATAATGCACAACATCATACAGGTTAAAACATCAGTTGAGAAGTGTTCGGTTGTATTATCTCGGGAGTTCGTGGAAGTGGAGATTCATTTGTTCGTTTTTACTGCCCATCGAAAGCTGCAGCGAAGAAGCGGACCCCCCCCCCCTCCCCCCCACACACTCCACTCAATGCTCATCACCACCTCTAAACATTTCCCGATATATTTACACCCTTCCAAGTATATCGCAATCAATGATTCCTCTTATCTAGCTGGGGATTCATCATCTTTATTAAGGAAAATATTAGATTTTGGTCCAAATTCTGAGATTTTTAGTGCAAAATTAGTGGAAAATTTCAAAAATATTTGACAAATTTGTGAGGGGTATTTTTTGATTTTGGTCAAACTTTTGTTATTTTTAGTGTTTTTTTACATTCAAAATCAGTGGAAAATTTCAAAAATATTTGATAAATTTGTGAGGGAAAGTTTTTAATTATTCCAAATCAAAACTACTCTCACAAATTTATCAAGGAAAATATTAGATTTTGGTCCAAATTTTGAGATTTTTAGTGCAAAATTAGTGGAAAATTTCAAAAATAAAATTTGTGAGGGGAATTTTTTGATTTTGGTCAAAATTTTGTTATTTTTAGTGTTTTTTTACATTCAAAATCAGTGGAAAAATTCAAAAATATTTGATAAATTTGTGAGGGAAATTTTTGATTTTATTCCAAAATTGTGATTTTTCAAAACTAGTGGACAAATTATTTGACAAATTTGTCAAGGAAATTTAAAATTGACGTCCAGATTTTGTGATTTTTTTACATTCAAAACTATCGGAAAATTTCAAAAATATTTAACAAATTTGTGAGGGAAAGTTTTAGTGTTTATTCACATTCAAAACTAGAGGAAAATTTCAAAAATATTTGACAAATTTGTGGGGGAAATTTTGGAGTTTAATACAGATTTTGTGAGAAAACTAGTGGAAAACTGCAAAAACATCTGACAATTTAGTGAGGGCAATTTTAACTTTATTCCAAATTTTGTGTTTTTTACTTTCAAAATAAATAATAATAAATAATAATAATAATCATCATTTTCTATAGCGCTGAACATTCAGTCAGTCTGACTTGTCTTTGGCCCTAACAAATTGGACGAGGGACAATTTGTTCCATTCTTTTGGTGCTGCGTACACAAAAGCTCTCTCACCAAACTTTGACTTTTGTACTGAACATACAAGCTGTTTTTTATGAGATGAACTTAAAGAACGAGACGGTACATATTGTTTAATCAAATCGGATAAATAGGATGGTGCCAAAGGATCGTTTAAACAATTGATTTTGTTAATTTTGAACATGATTTTAGTCCAAATTTTGAGATTTTTAGGGGTTAGGGTTAGGTTTAAGAATTTGGGGAGGGGTTAAATCTCCACTTAAGCACTGGCCTAGGTTGGTAAAAAATTGGTTCGTGATATTTCCTAGTTTTATTAAAAATACATACAATACATAGGTAATTAAACTGTTTGTGGTGCTGGTGGCGATCATGGTCTTCCTTGGACGGTGCTTATGGTGTTTTGGTTTTTGTTTATGAAAGGAAAGGAATAAATTTGGGGCTCACCCCCAAGGGGGTGAGTTCCATTAGTGTGTATCATAAAAAGAATTGGGTTTTGCATTAGGATGGAGACTGGCCTTATTTAATCTAATTTACTATGCACTAGGATGTCGTTCAGATTTTTATTTTTAGAATATGCAACTATGTGAAGATTGTGTGATTTTCTTGGAGATCGGTATAGTGTTTTCTGACGATTTTGGATGCGCGTGCAGCTGTTGCACTAAATGGAACTATAAAAGGGGCTATTGCGCTAGCCGTGTGAATATTCAAACCTAAGGGGGTTGTTGTTTTTAATTTTTCAATCCAGAATTTTTCTCGTGTTAGCCTAAACGTTTTAATTTCTTCTGTAGTTTCGAAATCGCTCTTAGCCTGTTCTATCGGCGTGACAATGAGATCAGAGATGTCATGATTTGGTTGGTTAAAGTGATTTGAGACGGGTTTGTCTTTTTGAGTGACTATGTCTGACTGGTGACCGTTAATTATTTCCCGAAGTTCACTTTGGGTCTCTCCTACGTATTGCATGTCACATTGTCTGCATGAAATTAGATATATTATGTTTGAACTACTGCATGAAAGTTGGTCTAATGTTGGAAATTTTGGGCCTGATATTTTGTTATGGAAGTGGTCGGAGACATTTATGAATTTGCATGTTTGACATCTTGGGTGGCCACAAGTTTTGGTTTTGACTGCTGATTGCATATTATTTGTTTCTTTGGCTTCAAGTTCAGCTAGAGTGTTGTTTTTTATACGTCGGAGATATCAGTATGCTAAATACCAATGTACACGCTGAGTCAAAGTCGGTCTTCTGAGTACATATCCTATGAAATCGGAGAATCTGAGATTTTTAATGCCAGAGAAAGTATGTTTTGGGTGAAAGGAGCTTTTGAACAATAATTGATGTATGTCGGTTTCTTTGAAAAATACTTTAGTTTCCAATTGGCCTGTGACTTTTGTGTTCCTACTTTTAAAAACGGTAGTGTCTAGGAAATCTATTCTGTTGTGACTTACATTTGCGGTTAACTTGACAGATGGATGATGATTGTTCAAAATGTTGAAAAAAGTCCAAAATTCGTCTAGTGTGTATGTCCAAACTATGAAAACGTCATCTAGAAAACGTCCATAGAAATCTGGTTTTAAGGGGCAGAGTGGCAGAACTTCCCATCCCCTCTCCGCCATGAAGAGATTTGCATAACTCGGGGCAAATCGTTTTCCCATCGCAGTTCCGGAGGACTGGGGGTATACTTGGTCGTTGAAAGAGAAGTCATTCCTCCTCAGACAAATGTCGAGTAATTTGAGGATTTCTTCGTCCGGTCTGGATTTTTGTAGGTTCCTAAGAAATGCTTTCCTAACTGCTTCAACTCCTGTAGTATTATCGATGTTCGTGTACATGCTCTGCACGTCAATGGATATTAAAATTGTGTGCTCGGGTACTCTTAACTGTTTGATTTTGTGAATAAAATCGTTAGTATCTTTAAGGTAGGATTGGTGTTGGCATGCTATGGGTAATAAGAAATGGTCGATATATTGTGATATATTGTATGATTCGCTGCCACAGTCTGATATTATTTGACGTCCCTTTGGTAATATAGTGTTTCGCTGTTATGTATATTCCTTGTCTTGCAATTCATGTAAGATGTTGTTTTTTAAGGTGACAGTGTCCTTGAAGATAGGTTGGTTTAATTTAGTGTAATGTTTAGGATTATTTAATTGTTTTTCTGCCTCAGATATATAGTCTGCGCGATTAATTATGACACAACATGAGCCTTTGTCGCTTTTCTTGATTATTATGTTTTTGTCTTTTTTGAGAGTGTTTAATGCTGTTTTTGTTGCTCGACTGAGATTTGGTTTCTGTGATTGTGGTTAAAGGGATGTTATTTCTGTGTTCATTTCGTCGAAAGTTTTTAAGATTGTTGGTAATAATAACTTTTTAGGTGGTCTCAATGTGGATTTTCTGTGAATAACTTTTTACCTCTGCCGGGTTTGTTCCTAAAGAAATAATTTAGCGAAAGAGTCCTTTGAAAGCGTTTGGTTGCCTGGGTGATGGGGTCTATGAATGTTATTGTGGGGGTTGTGATGAATTTAAGGCCTCTGTCAAGAATGTTTATTTCTAGGGGGCTGAGAAGTCTGTCGCTCAGATTGACAACTGTCTGCCCTAAAGACGGCTTCTCATTCCTTTTCCCTAATCCTAGTTTATATTTCTCATCCAGCCGTTGAGGATATCTCTGGCCGTGTTCGTGCTCCAGTGGATGGCGTCGTTACCTTTCAGTTCAATTTTGCCCTTGAAGTTTGGTAGTGTGGTGGCGTTTGGTGAACGTGTAGTGGAGATCAATTGGTTGTAGCTGGTGAGGTTTTTGTAGGCGATCGGATTTCCTTGTCGGAGTCGGGAAGAAGTGGAGATCTGTGTGGTTAAGAGCTTTTGGTCCAAAAATTAGATTTTTGTCCAAATTTTGAGATTTTTAGTGCAAAATTAGTGGAAATTCCAAAAGTATTTGACAAACTCCCTCACAAATTGGAAAAATATGTTTGAATTTAACTATTTCACTTTTTTTATTATCAAAATGTTATAGGTTTTTCTGACAATTTCGAGATCATATTATCGTCCAATAGTAGCTTGTTTACATATTTAACAAACACATGGATCCTTTCCAAGTTATTTAACAATGGAAATGCCAGTTGAGCAGAGAATCTCCTTCAAAATTGTATGTATCACTTTCAAAGCTATACACTGCGCAACGGCACCGTACTACCTCACTGAGCTGATCACCGTTAGGGTGCCAGCACGCCATCTACGAGGCCAAAATGCTATACAGTTAGTTCGGTCGAGTATGAAAACAAAGAAATCCTATGGAGATAGATCTTTCCATGTTTCTGCACCATTTTTATGGAATACGTTACCAGAAAATATTCGTGCCATATCTGATTTTCCTGCTTTCAAATCAGTGATTAAGACACATCTTTTCAGACTAGCATATACTTTGTAATTTTAATCTATAACTTCAATTTGTAAGTTTAATCTGTAATTTCTAATTTGTAATTCTATTCCGTAATTCCAAGTAGTAATCTCTATTATAATTGACTTGAACATTTTTATTTTTTATTATCTTGTATTTTATTTTTGTATAGTAGTTGTAATTATTGTTAATTGCTGTTCAGCGCTTTGAGATAATTGTATGGAAAGCGCTCTACAAATAAAATGTATTATTATTATTATTATATAAAGATATTTTGTTGCATTTGACAAAACAGTTGAAAAATTAAAACTTTGACAGCAGTACTGGTGGTAATCTGAAGAATTTCAATGAACTGATCATGATTGTTAGGCAAACATTGATTGAAGTTGTTCTACTGTCTTCCCACCTAACATTTATGATGCAAAAAAAATAAAAATTATACATTTTCCACTAATTTTGAATGTAAATAAACACAGGAGAATCACCAATTACTTTCTTCCCACCTATAACCTTAATGATGCAAAAAAACTTAAAATTATACATTTTCAACTAATTTTAAATGTAAATAAACACTTAACTTAAATTTATAATTTCACTCACAAATTTGCAGTAAAATCAAAAATTTACCTAACAAATTTATCAAATATTTTTTTTAATTTTCCAGTGATTCTAAATGTAAAAAAACACTAAAAATAACAAAATTTTGATTAAAATAAAATAATTCCCTCACGAATTTGTCAAATATTTTTGAAATTCTTCACTAATTTTGCACTAAAAATCTCAAAATTTGGACCAAAAATCTAATATTTTTATGAGAAATTTGTCAAATAGTTTTGAAGTTTTCCACTAATTTTGAATGTAAATAAACGACTAAAATCAAAAATTTTCCTCACAAAAATTGTAAAATATTTTTGAAATTTTCCACAAAATAAACACTAAATATCATAAAATTTAGAGTAAAATCTAATATTTCCATCACAATTTTATCAATTTTTATTGAAATTTTCTACTAATTTGAAATGTAAATAAACACCTAACTTCCCCTCACAAATTTGTCACAGATTTTTGAAATTGTACATTCTAATTGAGATGTAAAATATCAGTTTGATAATAATTTTTAAGTGATTTTATCCGTAAATAGAAATTTAAAATATATCAGATTTTATAGTTAGTATTTCATTTTGAAAGATGTTGTTAATTCTAATTGGAATGTATAATTAAATAGTAACATATGATTAAAGATGATTAAAGATTATAAATAAAAAAAACGATGATTATTTATTTAAAACATTGGTAAATTAGAAGAAAAAAAGGATATAAATAGTAAAATTAACTTCGCACCGCACTCGCTGTTAGTAACATTACGAATACCAACAGTGGGTGCGGTGCAAAGTAGTATTCAAGTCCTAACCCTAACCCTAACCCTAAACCTAAACCCTAAAAATCTAAAAATTTGAGCTAAAATCAAAAATTTAAAATTTCCCTCACAAATTTGTCAAATATTTTCGAAAATTTTGTTATTTTTAGTGTTTTTTTACATTCAAAATCAGTGGAAAATTTCAAAAATATTTGATAAATTTGTGAGGGAAATTTTTTAATTATTCCAAATCAAAAACTTCTCTCACAAATTTATGTAGGAAAATATTAGATTTTGGTCCAAATTTTGAGATTTTTAGTGCAAAATTAGTGAAAAATTTCAAAAATATTTGACAAATTTGTGAGGGGAATTTTTTGATTTTGGTCAAAATTTTGTTATTTTTAGTGTTTTTTTTTACATTCAAAATCAGTGGAAAATTTCAAAAATGATTGATAAATTTGTGAGGGAAATTTTCGATTTTACTCCAAAATTGAGATTTTTAGGGGTTAGGGTTAGGTTTAAGAATTTGGGGAAAAATTATTTGACAAATTTGTCAGGGAAATTTAAAATTGAAGTCAGATTTTGTGATTTTTTTAAATTTAAAATTATCGGAGAATTTCAAAATATTTAACAAATTTGTGAGGGAAATTTTGGATTTTAGTCAAAATTTTGAGATTTTTAGGGGTTAGGGTTAGGTTTAAGAATTTGGGGAGGGGTTAAATCTCCACTTAAGCACTGGCCTAGGTTGGTAAAAAATTAGTTCGTGATATTTCCTAGTTTTATTAAAAATACCTACAATACATTATGTTTATATACATAGGTAATTAAACTGTTTGTGGTGCTGGTGGCGATCATGGTCTTCCTTGGACGGTGCTTATGGTGTTCTGGTTTTTGTTTATGAAAGGAAAGGAATAAATTTTGGGCTCACTCCCAAGGGGGTGAGTTCCATTAGTGTGTATCATAAAAAGAGACTGGCCTTATTTAATCTAATTTACTATGCACTAGGATGTCGTTCAGATTTTTATTTTTAGAATATGCAACTATGTGAAGATTGTGTGATTTTCTTGGAGATCAGTATAGTGTTTTCTGATGATTTTGGATGCGCGTGCAGCTGTTGCACTAAATGGAACTATAAAAGGGGCTATTGCGCTAGCCGTGTGAATATTCAAACCTAAGGGGGTGAGTTCCATTAGTGTGTATCATAAAAAGAATTGGGTTTTGGGATTAGGATGGAGACTGGCCTTATTTAATCTAATTTACTATGCACTAGGATGTCGTTCAGATTTTTATTTTGAGAATATGCAAACTACATGTATGTGAAGATTGTGTGATTTTCTTGGAGATCAGTATCGTGGGGTTTTTTTGATGATTTTAGATGCGCGTGCAGCTGTTGCACTAAATGGAACTATAAAAGGGGCTATTGCGCTAGCCGTGTGAATATTCAAACCTAAGGGGGTTGTTGTTTTTAATTTTTCAATCCAGAATTTTTCTCGTGTTAGCCTAAACGTTTTAATTTCTTCTGTAGTTTCGAAATCGCTCTTAGCCTGTTCTATCGATGTGACAATGAGATCGAGATGTCATGATTTGGTTGGTTAAAGTGATTTGAGACGGGTTTGTCTTTTTGAGTGACTATGTCTGACCGGTGACCGTTCATTCTTTCCCGAAGTGCACTTTGGGTCTCTCCTACGTATTGCATGTCACACTGTCTGCATGAAATTAGATATATTATGTTTGAACTACTGCATGAAAGTTGGTCTAATGTTGGAAATTTTGTGCCTGCTATTTTGTTTTGAAAGTGGTCGGAGACATTTATGAATTTGCATGTTTGACATCTTTGGTGGCCACAAGTTTCGGTTTTGACTGCTGATTGCATATTATTTGTTTCTTTGGCTTCAAATTCAGCTAGAGTGTTGTTTTTTATACGTCGGAGATATCGTTTGGAATATACCCTTTCCCTTAGTTTGCTAAATACCAATGTACACGCTGAGTCAAAGTCGGTCTTCTGAGTACATATCCTATGAAATCGGAGAATCTGAGATTTTATGATGCCAGAGAAAGTATGTTTTGGGTGAAAGGAGCTTTTGAACAATAATTGATGTATGTCGGTTTCTTTGAAAAATACTTTAGTTTCCAATTGGCCTGTGACTTTTGTGTTCCTACTTTTTTAAAAACGGTAGTGTCTATGACTTACATTTGCGGTTAACTTGAAAGATTGAAAATCGTTAGTATCTTTAAGGTAGGATTGGTGTTGGCATGCTATGGGTAATAAGAAATGGTCGATATATTGTGATACAATGTATGATTCGCTGCCACAGTCTGATATTATTTGGCGTCCCTTTGGTAATTTATTAGGTATAAACCATATATTGTGATACAATGTATGATTCGCTGCCACAGTCTGATATTATTTGGCGTCCCTTTGGTAATTTATTAGGTATAAACCATTCCGCTTCTGGATTTTTATGTATTTTTGGTAGCGCATAGAGATGTCGTTGCCGACAGTCAGATTTAGCTGACATATAATCATATTGTTTCGCTGTTATGTATATTCCTTGTCTTAAAATTCATGTAAGATGTTGTTTATTAAGGTGACAGTGTCCTTGAAGATAGGTTGGTCTAATTTAGTGTAATGTTTAGGATTATTTAATTGTTTTTCTGCCTCAGATATGAGCTTTTGTCGCTTTTCTTGATTATTATGTGTTTGTCTTTTTTGAGAGTGTTTAATGATGTTTTTGTTGCTCGACTGAGATTTGGTCTCTGTGATTGTGGTTAAAGGGATGTTATTTCTGTGTTCATTTCGTCGAAAGTTTTTAAGATTGTTGGTAACAATAACTTTTTAGGTGGTTTCCATGTGGATTTTTCTGTGAATAATTTTTTACCTCTGCCGGGTTTGTTCCTAAAGAAATAATTTAGCGAAAGAGTCCTTTGAAAGCGTTTGGTTGCCTGTGTGATGGGGTCTATGGATGCTATTGTGGGGGGGGGGGGATGAATTTAAGGCCTCTGTCAAGAATGTTTATTTCTAGGGGGCTGAGAAGTCTGTCGCTCAGATTGACAACTGTCTGCCCTAAAGACGGCTTCTCATTCCTTTTCCCTAATCCTAGTTTATATTTCTCATCCAGCCGTTGAGGATCTCTCTGGCCGTGTTCGTGCTCCAGTGGATGGCGTCGTTACTTTTCAGTTCAATTTTGCCCTTGAAGTTTGGTAGTGTGGTGGCGTTTAGTGAACGTGTAGTGGAGATTAATTGGCTGTAGCTGGTGAGGTTTTTGTAGGCGATCGGATTTTCTTGTCGGAGTCGGGAAGAAGTGGGGATCTGTGTGGTTAAGAGCTTGGTTGTTGGGAAAGCTGCTCTGGTCACTTTTAGTAGATCTAGCATCTGCTCATTTATCCTTGGTCCACTTTCATCCCTGTTGTTGAGCCCGACATGTATCACTAACTCTTCTGGTTCAGGTCCCATGTAGTTCTGTAGAATCTGTTTGATATGACTGATCTTGGCCCCAGGATAGCTATGGATCTCCCAGTCCCCTAGAAAGGATACAATCCTAGCCAGGTTAGAGGATCCAATAACCAGAGTCTTTGCCTTGACTGTCGGTAGCTACCATAAATCCTCCTCATCTTTACCTTTGTAGCTGTGTGGTCTCTTTAGGGATAGGTTGAGTGAGCATCTGCATCTGGTGGAAGATCTGGTGGCGATTCTAGGGTTAGGAATGATGGGCGATCTAGGGGACAAATTTGTGATGGAAATTTTTGATTTTATTCAAAATTTTGTGATTTTTAGTATTTATTTACATTCTAAATTATCGGAAAGTTTCAAAAATATTTGACAAATTTGTGAGAGGAAATTTTGATTTTAGTCCAAATTTTGTGATGTTTAGTGTTTATTTACATTCAAAATTAATGGAAAACTTCAAAACTATTTGACAAATTTTGCAGGAAAATAATTGAGTTTTTTAGCGCAAAATTAGTGGAAAATATCAAAAGTATTTGACAAATTTGTGAGGAGAATATTTTGATTTAAGTCAAAACTTTGCTATTTTTATTGGGTTTTTTTACCTTCAAAATCACTGGAAAATTTCAAAAATTTTTTAGGGAAATTTTTGATTTTAGTCCAAATTTTGAGATTTTTAGTGTTTATTTACATTCAAAATTAGTGGAAAATGTATAATTTTTTTTTTTTTTGCATCATAAAAGTTAGATGGGAAGTAGAACAATTTCACTCAATGTTTGCCTAAAAATCATGATAAGTTCAATGAAATTAATCAGTTTACCACCAATACTACTGTCAAAGTTTTAATTTTTCAACTGTTTTTTCAAATGCAACAAAATGTCTTTATATCCATTGTTAAATAACTTGGAAAGGATCCATGTGTTTGTCAGATATGTAAACAAGCTACCATTGGACGAGAATATGATCTCGAAATTGTCAGAAAACCCTATGACATTTTGATAATAAAAAAAATGAAATGGTTAAATTTCAAACATATTTGACAAATTTGTGAGGGGATTTTTTAGTGTTTATTTACATTCAAAATTTCTGGAAAATTTCAAAATTTGTTGATCAATTTGTGTGGAAAATTTGGGATTTTAGTACAGATTTTGTGATTTTTAGTGTTTATTTTACATTCAAAACTGGTGGAAAACTGCAAAAACATTTGACAACTTAGTGAGGGTGATTTTTAACTTTACTCCATATTTTGTGTTTTTTAGTGTTTATTTACTTTCAAAATTAGTGGTAGATTTCCAAAATATTTGACAAATTTGTGAGGGGAATTTTTGATTTGAGTCAAAGTTTTGTGATTTTTAGTATTTATTTACAATCTAAATTAGTGGAAAATTTAAAAAATATTTGACAAATTTGTGAGAGGAATTTTTGATTTTAGTGAAATTTTTTGTATTTTTAGTGTTATTTACATTCAAAATTAGTGGAAAATTTCAAAAATATTTGGCAAATTTGTGAGAGGAAATTTTGATTTTAGTCAAAATTTTGTGATGTTTACTGTTTATTTACATTCAAAATTAGTGGACAGTGTATAATTTTTACTTTTTCTGTATCATAAAGGATAGATGGGAAGAAAGTACAACAATTACTCCAAATTTTGTGATTTTTAGTGTTTATTTACATTCAAAAATTTTGGAAAATTTCAAAAATATTTAACTAATTTGTGAGGGGAATTTTTGATTTAGTCAAAATTTTGTGATTTTTAGTATTTATTTACATTCAAATTTAGTGGAAAATTTCAAAAATATTTGACAAATTTGTGAGGGGAATTTTTGGTTTTACTCCAAATTTTGTTTTATTTTTAGTGTTTCTTTTAGTCCAAATCTGTGTGTTTATTTACATTCAAAATTAGTGGAAAATGTATAATTTTTACTTTTTCTGCATCATAAAGGCTAGAATAATTTATTCACATTCAAAATTAGTAAAAAATTTCTAAAATATTTGACAAATTTGTGAAGGGAAGTAAGTACAACATTTTTACTTAGTTTTGCCTAAACATTATGATAAGTTCACTGAAATTCTTCAGATTACCACGAATATTGCTGTCAAAATGTTTTCGTCTGTTTGTAACAAGAAAGAAAATGTCTTGCTTGTCTTTATTCCCATTGTTAAATAACGTGGTAAGGTTACATGTGTTTGTCAGATATGTAAACAAGCTACCATTGGGCGATAGTATGAACCCGAAATTGTCAGAAAACCCTATTAGTAAGTGCAGGGGGGCTGCACCACATATGATTTACATAAAAGACAAATATAACGACAAGACATCATACTCAAAAACAACAAACAAACAATTCAAAAAGACCGAATGGATCCGGGGGCTAGCCGTAAGCGTCCACTGCGTTGTATAGTCCCGGGCTTGAGGTAACACAGACTTCACTCATTGAAAATGATTTAGAATACAACCTGAAGAAGAGAAAAAACATTATGTGATGTCAGCAACATGGTCTGCCATATGCTACAAGAAATACGAATGCAAGCATACTGTATTAAAATTTCAACTATACAAGCAACCACATAGGTGAAATGTATTAAAAAAAAGGTAGTCTAAAAACATGAAGAAGTGTTTAATATTAAATTAAATAGATGTATAGTGAATGTATTGAGGGAACATATTCCAGCCGTCACAAGAAAACGCTCAAACAAAACCGAATATAAAGAAGCAAAGGAAATGTAGACTGCCTCAGACGGCAGCCGCCTGCTGAATGAATGGTATGACGTAAATACGTCGTTCTGTTATCAATGAGGTCAAAGCTAGAAGCTTCTAGAATATCTTAACAAAAAGGGCGATAATCAAGATGAAATAATGCTTAAAACTATAAGTTTAATCAACCAATCAGAATTTTTTAAGTTATTTAATTGCACAAAACATAATACTAAATACCCCATACAAGCAATGCAAAACAGGAATGCAAAAGAAATCGTACAATGTTAGTGTATTTATAAAGTCTTAAATTAATAACAATAAGACGGATAATCCAGACAGGATTACGTAGCTATAGAAATTTTAAACTAAATTAAATTGGATCATTATCCAATATGTACTCGGTTATATACTTATAAGAAATGTTGAAGGGGAAGACCAACGATTTTTAAACAAGGTTTCCATTAATCTTAAATATATATTTATAAATAATCCCCTCTGTAACACACAGTCAAAAAGGTTTTGTAAGTGAGAAATTAATTTTTATTTAAACCGGAAGTGGCATAGTTGGTTCAACACACTCATTGGGCTCTATAGTAAGCATATAGATTTGGCGGAAGTTTACTACTGTATTGTGTCCACGCGTCGTCCTTTGGCCAAAAATCTGATGAAATGCCCATGTTTATAAGGATTTTATAAATACGAATTTATGTTTTTTTAACGTTAAGTACACAAAGCCGTCGCGTAAATCCACTCACACTGAACAGTACGCTGTGTCTTAATTCATGGTGGTTAAATATTTTAATACGGATAGGAGGTAAAAAGTTGTATACGACTGTAGGTGAAATTTTAGGAATAGTACTTGGTATAGATTTTATTACTGAACGGTCTCTAAAGATTCTATTCAGTCCAATGTCTTGTATATGTTTATCCGTGAAAAGGATTTTATATAGCACATCGGGTTTTTATTATACACTTTATGGGGCTGTATTGAATACTTTGGTGAAAATTTACTATTTATCAAATCGATTATAACATCGTAGTATTGAGGAAGAAAGCGTTCATTAAGTTGATTAGAATGGATGATGTCCTGTATGAGGACACCGAGTTTTTTGGCTGTAGTTTCTTTTTAAAGTGTGTAAAATTTGTCGGGCTAAGTTCAGTACACAGGCAGCACAGGATAATTTATAAGAATTATGGCATTGGCACACAGAATACAATTCATTCAAAATACTTTCCGGGTCTTTTTGAAATTTCGACTTTTTTATGGGACGTTTTTTATTATGGAAATTATGGTCAAGTTTTCAAAGTGTTTTCATCACGATTGTTTTAATCGATCTTTTTGAATCTATCATTGAGACCATAAGGGAAAATGGTCTGTTATTTTGTTATCCAAGTCTCTTCTGTGTGTGTTTTTTTTTTGTGTAACACCAGGGTCAATTTTACCATTGGTGAGGTGTCCGGAGCCGGGAAGTTTTTCAATGAGTTGTACACTGTACCCAAAATCTTTACAGGGACTATTTTTAAAATGTTAATATAATAATTTATGTGCGTTCTCAGAGTTTCCTGCAGATCTATGACCATTAAACCTCGTTTTACAAGATTTACTTGTTTCCCCAACAGTAATTACAGGTTAATAAATATAAGTAGTAGGGTCTTACTCTGTTGCATTTTTGGAATTCCGATCTGATGACGTCACCACATTCCACAGTTGTCACGTGACATTCCACAGGTGTTCTATTTATAGCTTGAACCGTGACTGAACCCGGAGGTTATGAATAATAAAACAGGTATTGTTGTAGTCAGCAGGTGTTTATTCTTTGATCTCGTTTGAATTTTTTGTAACAAAATGGGACTGGGAAGGTCAACACATTACTTATTGGTGTATGGGGGTTGGGGTCGATATTCACCCTTTATAGCCAGGTTCACGTTGAGTTCACGTGTAGTTATACGTGTGTTAAAGGACAATGACCTCCACTATTAAGTTTCACCGGTGATTATGTCAATTTTGTTCTGAACCAATAGTTTTAATCTACATATTTGGGTTGGGGAGGTGTGGGGGGGGGGGGTAGGTGTTAGTTAAAGTTTCGAAAATCTAGGTATAAAAGTAGGGTGGCTACACTTTTAAATGTAGAATTGTTTTATGAAGTTGAACAAGAGGTTAACATCATGAGTATCGCCGTGTATCGAAAAGAAATTGGAAATGATTATTTGGTTGTGAAATGTATTTGGCAAGAAGAGGTGTGTTATCACATCAGACTGTATGGTTACGGTATTAAGAGTGATAGATATCCAACCAAGCGTTGATGAGCATTGTCTCGGAGATAGATGGGTATTTACAAAAAGACATTGTAAAGAAATCCGTGCCTATTGGTAATGACGTGTACGTAACGATCGACAGTAAATATCCTGGAGTCAACATTCGTAAATTTTGGTGGTGTGAAGAGGAGCGAATGCCAAAGCCTACCCGAAAGAGGTTCATTTAAACTTGAAACAATGGGAGGCTCTCAAAGCTAGCTTCAAAGAGTTGGGTGAAAATAATTTTACGTGTGAGGAACCGCCCCTAGGTGGGTTAGGTTTAGCAAAGGCGGAAACCTGTGTATAATATCTGCCAAACGTGTTTTTTTATTGGTCCGTCTGAGCGCACCAATAATATAACGATCTGTATATATAAATAGATATCTGACTATTGAGTTATCATACGAAACAACATGGCTTCACCCAAGATATCAGATGTTTCAGTCGGGTTGACACTAAGTTTAGGGGACAATGATAATACAGACCCTGGAATATTACTGAAGGCTGGTTATTTAGGGTTGAAGCGTAAAACCTACGAAATTTGCCGTCAACAATGAGTTAAGCTGTGAATTAGGCACCGCCCGTCAAATGGTTCTGGAACGAAAAAACGGTATACAATTGGTGCTACCCGAAAAAACCTTTTCCGACCTGGCGGCTGCGTCCTCGAGTTACAAGATCGTTCAAGCGCGGTCGTTATCATGTGTATGGTTGCCCTCCTACCCAGACGGGTCTCAAAGTAAAGGATTGGAGTTTGTTAAAATCTGGACAAACGTGGCACAACACGCCTGAGGACTGTGTTTCTGCAGCAAACAATGCAGACTGGGACCAACCCGATTGCTACAGCACCGAAGTACGCGTAGAAGGGGTCTACGATGAAAATCAACTCATTTTCCACGAGGATCTTGTAGCTGAGACTGAAAACGTTACCCACCTCGTACCGTGTCCCATGTGCTCAAAACCCGTGCTTGCCAATGACGAACACTACTGCCCAGCCGAAAATTTACGTACGTTATGTGAAGGATGTCTCAATGATCGTGGTGGTCAGCTTGAACATACATGCGTGGGGATCGACTATTGGTTCGGCGAAATCAACTTTGTGGACTTGTACTTTGAATCCTGTTTTCTAGAGTTGAACAAAGATCGTTTTTTACAGATAGCACGATTCGTCCCAGAGATTCGCGATCAGAGCGAAGAGTTGTTTCTACACGCCACGTTGTATTGGAAACCTCAAATCCTAGAATGTGTTCATACGTTGACTAAATAATTTTTTTTTGTGATTATAATTTTCATTTTCTATATGTATTACATTTATACTTTGATATAATAAAAGATTAAACATTTTTAAAATACACGAGAAACTTGTTTGAATGCCCCAGGTTTGAATTATCTAATCGATGATTTAATTTCTTAAAGTTTACAATTCAATTTACTAATACAAGAGACATTGATGTAATGCTTCATAATGTTTTATTTTTTGACTGGTTGCAAAGAAGGTGTTATAATGAATAGAATAACGAATAGTAATAACGCATTAAAAGAATGCAAGGTGTTTGTTTTACCTGTAAAGATTTCTTGGATACAATCAACCCTGAATTTACCTAGATAATACAAATTAAAAATGTTATCAGATAATATTAACCAAAATTTGAGGTATACATATTATGTCTCTATATATTATGCATAGAAAAAAGAAAGGACTCAGATTAAAGGCAAGGCCATTTACTCAATACGAGTTAATTATAAATTTAAACTATTATCCATACGTATATGGGAAGGGGGGAGAGCTGAAATGTTCAATTTAAGCAATAAAATAAGCGGTAACATTAGATTACGGAACTTCCAATTGAAATACTTACATAAAATTATACATTTAAATGATATTTTATTCAAGAAAACCAACAAAATAAAAGAATCTTCACTGTCTGCTTTTATTCTACACAAAACAAGGAGTATTACCACCTCTAGAAAACTAAACCCTACTCTTAACAATCTTTACTAACTGATAGAGAAGAACATGAATTAATAATTGTAATGGTCTGTTTATACTAATTATTCTGTTACGAAAGTACTGATTAGTTTCAGAAGCTCAAAGTATTGTTTAAGAAGGCCTCTTGTCAGCTTTTGTAAACTGAATCGGGGTTCAGTTCGAATGAAATTAGACGGTACTAGTTTCTCTGAAATTCCAGGGATATACACATACCAAACGCGGAATCAAAAGCTGTATAGAAATATTTCTTCACATACTATAGCTTTATCCAAACTCCCACCTCCCATGAAAAGACTATTTTACCCAATCAGATAAAATCGTCTCCGTCTATTAAAAAAATCTTAAAAACCAATGAACTAATGATGATATTTTATTACCCGTAAATATATTTTACACCGAAAATATAATCCATTCTAAACTGCGTTACAATGAAAGTTACATATATAGACCGCGCAGGGGCATTATTTGTTAAACTGTCCAAATTTTGCCCATGTTAGATATAAAACTATACATAAATTTCCAAATAGTTTTAATTTACAAATTATAACCATTGTAAAATACTAGATGCAGAATTACTTTCTCTCTCACATGTATCTGAAACCTTCAAAACATCATACGCTGTAAGGTAATGCATTAAAAGTGCAAATAACTATGAAATTTACATATTTTAAAATAATTATAAAAATATCCTACTGCTAAATGAATTGAATTGTACATATTATAATTGTATTTTGTAGTGTAATTTTTTAATATGGAGACAAATTTGATTTGAAATTGAGTGACCATTTGTAATGGCTGAATGGTTAGCGGGTGCGCACTCTATCATAAAGCCTGTCATTGAATCAACTGGCGTGGTTTCGAAACCCCGATAGTACGCGTCAAGGGGTAAGGGCGCCGGTCCAACTTCGGGGGAGGGGGGGTCTCTGGATCTGCCGGCTTTCCTCCTCTCACTGCTAAAGTCACCTAAGCGCAAGCCAATTATTGAAATAAAATTAAAAACCATATGTTAGTGCCGAAATGACCTAGTTTATGTCGAGTGGATGTTAAACCCATCACTCTCTCCCTCTCCTCTCTCTCTCGGTTCTCTCACGCACGCACATACACGCGGACCCACACACCAAGACACACAGAGACAGAAAACATCAACTCTCTCTCCCACCCACACATACCATATTCTCTCTTTCTCACTCTCTCACACACACACAACACACACACTCACTCTCTCTCTCTTTCTCTCTCTCACACACACTCTCACCCACACACTCTCTCTCCCTCTCTCTTTCTCTCTCACACACACACACACTCACACACACACACTCTCTCTCTCTCTCTGCATCCCCTTCTCCTTACAGACTTTA